>JAHZMT010002417.1:0-16938 GCA_027743785.1 Sinhomidia bicolor
GTTTTGAGAAACTCGACGCAAGTACATGTATAATCTGGCACGTATTGTTGCTCAGAAAAGGTTATATAATGAATTTGAATGTCTTTAACGAAGTCAGAAAAACTTATTCACTTTTGCCTTTCGGTAGATTTAATTTTTTTGAAATCAAATGAATGATTCTTTCAGGCTCAGGGAAATCCGTTTCTCATGCTTAATGCGTGAATGCTTAGAATTAACTGAAAGTCAAAAAGAACTGCACCTGCTGCTACGCATATACTTTTTAAACTGCTCCCTAATACTTTTATACGTCTAGAGGCAGGATTATTCTCATGCCATTTACATACATACTTTGAAAATTAAGTAAGTAAAAAAAATCACTCATCACTCGAAAATAATTTATATGTTCATCTGAAAAGGCATGTTAATAATGGTGAAACGTGACGAAAATCAATGTGATGAAATTTGTTTATGTAATTTATGTATTCTCATCTAAATACATAAAAAATTAACAAAAATTGTACTCACTAGAACTTTCTCGGCGATGATGATCAGCAATTTACGACTTTTAGAATAATATGCTATATACTCTATATCATGAAGAAAAATTTCAAAATCGTAACGCTTTCAAGTCGGTTTTGTAGGCCAATTTTGCTGAAAATTATCGGAGTTTTTCCCTCGACTTTTATGATAAGTAAAGTCTTAAGTGCTATGCAATTTGATCAAAATCAATGGATGTTTTCCTGTTTACAACTATACGAACAAATGTCCAGAATTCAATGCTATTGCTAGCTATTGTTTTTCTCAGCTAAATAATTACCTACCTCACACATGAAATAAAATCATGAGCACGTACATGTACGTTGTCGTTGATGGAACACGTTTGTCACTTTTGTATGCAAGTTTGTAAGTTAAAAGTTTTTGCTTTAATCAACCTAAATGTCGTAATGAATTGGTATAAAGTACCCATTTAAAATTAAATTTCGGGCAAAATATGGATACAAGAAATACAATCATCATCATATGAACGGAATGACGTGTACAGTATTTTTACTAACCACCTATTAAAATGATTCGGTGTTCACTTCTTACTCTACTCCGTTTTAATTGATAAAACTTAACTACCTACCCAGTTATTTGTTTGTTAACTTGTTTATTAAAGCTAAAAAATGACAACGTTAGAACAAACACTTTCACACTTTTTTCCTGTTTTGCACATTTCAACTTGAAAAGCTTGAACTTTTACTCACAAGAACACTGAACTAAATATGTATATGAATACAATGTACAATGTCGCACCTCGCAAGATTTTTTTAAACGCAAATTTAGTATTATGCATATTTGTGCACTTGCATATGAAAACGTTGTACAAAAAGGTTCTATTTTCCATAACAGATATGCATCATGATGGTTCTCAATATTCAGTAACCCAATGTTCAATAATTTCATTCAAATATAAAACACATACATCAAAAACTTATCCTGGCACTTTGTCCGATATTTGTAATTTACAATTTGTAACCTGCATCCAGCAAGTCGATACTGAATACCTAATTTTATCACCAAACTTATTGTGAAGTGAAAATGACACTTGTATCAATCGATACTAAACCGTCTCGATTTATTTACATGAGCAGTTACAACATGCTAAACACTTGAACTTGTACAAAGAGAAAAAAACGTGCAATTTGTAGTACCTAATATGTTGTATGTATATGGTATTCGTTTTGTAAAAAATGTGGAATTCTAATAAGTTACTAACTTAAGTTGTCTCGTCCAACTGCTCAAACCCAAAAGCACAGCAGTTTGAAGTGTAACACTGCGCTGTTGTTGCAACGACTACTCGAGAACTCCAAGAAAGAGTTCTTCGTTGGGAAACGATTTCTTTTCGTTGTACAACGAATAGGTATTATGTTTTTTTGCACAAACCTCCACCTCATATACAACTTATACAAGTGTAACCAAAGCAAAACCTTAACTTATTCTCGTCTTTGTTCCCTTCACAACATCAGATATTGCATACACATCCCTGGCAATAGACTTGTTATAACTGTAACAAATAGCTTTCCCAAATAGAAAGTAATCCTTACAAGTTTTTTGGCATGTATTTTATACGTCAAGGTGGAAGCGGAAGAAGGTTTTATAACGTAGGTTGCATTAATATATAACAATGCTCATGAATGCACTGACAGATTTTGATTAGTATCAAGCAGGCAGATGAAAAGAGTGTCCTTATAATCAGAGTACATACTCAAATTACCGACAAATATTCATGACTCATGATCATGGCAATATCACGGGAGAGAAAATGAATAGTACGACGAAGGGTTGCGCTGCGAATAAACGCTGCATGTAAAACTTGTATATAATATTCATATTGTAAGATCCAGTGCAGTGGTTTATACTCTAAATGATATGACTGAAGTCAGAGAAACTAATAAACCGTTCAATCGAAATAGAAAAGTACTGAAAGCAGAACAGTTAGAATAATTTTAGTTAAATAAAAGTTCGAACTGTCATTTAAAGTACAGTTTGTGAAAGCAATAGAATAAATTAAATTTCGTTAAAAAGTTAGGACAAAAAGACCTTTTCTTAAAGTCAATTTCTTGGTTTAAAATGTTAAAAATCTGACTTCAGAGTCTTGTTAGTTGTCAAAAATAAAATAAGTGCTAAATGTGCTCGCTTCGCTTTTAAAAAAATTACGGCGTAAGAGTTTTTATCGGTAGCTGATGAGCTGGATCGTTCAAAAATTCACCAGGAATTTCTTTAGTCACCAGTATTTCATTAGTGAAAACAAAATTTGAGCAGCTCTTTTAGTTTTTAAGATACTATTGTGCTCACAGACGGACTGAACCAACATCCGCAATTCGCATAAAGTAACTCAATAACCTTTGCTACTTAATAAGATAAGATTGTCATTGACACGCGATCGATGACAATCGGGTTGGGATGGGCAACACACCTGTTAATCAAAACATTTAAAACGTCTATTTAGTTGCTGCACTACTGCAGAATAACAAATAAACACTATCTAAATTAGTACTAATATTAAAGGCACTACTAGTTGCATGATATTATTGCATGGAAATAATACCAGTTGTTTCACTCATTCCCCAAAGGAGGTTCAGAAAACTTACGATGCGCAACAAGCTGTATGAGTAATACTGTATGACTGTATGACCTTAATAGCTTACATATATTCCATATTAACTATTTTTCTCGGCATAATCAAGAAGAAACAAATCGTGTAATCTATTTTTGCACAATTTTTAGCTAATACATTTTGTGACGTACAAAATGGCTAAAGTAGTCCCTAAAATAATAAGCAGTTTTCATCATNTTCTCGGCATAATCAAGAAGAAACAAATCGTGTAATCTATTTTTGCACAATTTTTAGCTAATACATTTTGTGACGTACAAAATGGCTAAAGTAGTCCCTAAAATAATAAGCAGTTTTCATCATTGCGTTTGTGAAATATCATATTATGGTAGTATGCTATTTTCTCCACACTAAAATCATATTCGCAGTTAGATAATTTTTCAGTGTCAGCACTTTTTTTCTTTCAAGACAATACAACAATTTTAACAATTTTATGATATACATGGACATTGGCGCCATCACCTAGAAAAATATTGCTTTTATGCTTAACTCAGCTCTATTTTAAGTACATCATGGCGACGTGTTGTTTTATGATATTTTTATGAAGTATATTGCGTGACAATGCATATTATAGATTATAGAGTTTTCCATGAATAGTTTTATTGTTAGAAATCCATCAAGAAAAAAATGAAAAATAATGTCATGAACAGCATAAATTCCTCAAACATAGTTGATATACACGAATCAAACACTTGATTGCTGCTTCTGAAAAACAACTTGATCTTATGATTTGTATTCGTTGATTTTAAATTGCTCATTTATTTGAATTATAACTCGAATCAAGAAGACTGATACCAAGCATACAATGTACGATTTATAATACTCATATTTACAGGATATATTAACAACATGATCAGAGACTTCTAGTTTCTTTACTGCGAACGACGGTAGAAGTTTTACAACAGTATACATGTCAAAAGAACATTTAGGCATTTCTATGTAAAACTAATGTTTGGTGGAACTTCTACAAACGCAGTAAGTTAACCAACATTCATTATTAGCTATACAAAATAGACGACACAGACAACAGAGGAAGAACAACACCGTCATAAAATGTTTTCTAGCTAACCATATGTATATGTGAATCCGGCCACAAATGATTAGAAAGGATAACATTTATATTCCGGAAAACTTATTTCTAGTAATAAAAGGTTTGACATAAGTAACACCATACATTTACTCGACTAATTGACAATTTTGACTACATTTTAACAAGAGTTGCATGTGTATACATTAAATTGGAAAAAAACTATGCAGAGAGTGAACAAAACAATCGCGAAATATAGAATAAAGCTTATTGATATATTATTACAACATTTATTACTAGCCATTAATAGCAACAGGTTTGAGAAAGCACCAATTTGACAATTAAAAATTATTTTTGTTTATAAATTTGAAGTTTCACATACATCTCTCACAAAGTTTCATTTCAGTAATTCGAAATTCGAATAAACATTGCAGCTGCAACTATTTGCATAATTTACAGGGGAATATTCAGTACATTCTAGTAAAGTTTTCCAATTATAATTTTTCCTGTTATTTCTTTTCTCATCACAGTTAAGTTAAATACAACATCATCACAATTATGGGTTTACACAGGATTCCGAAAACAGCCAATTGTTAAAAGACGTCGGATTTCATGATAAATAAAAAATATACCGAGTTCTAGTAACATCAAGATAGAGATATATAGCATAATATATATTTTGATTTTGAACATATTATCCATATTTAAGTTTGAATAACTTTGAATTCCTTTAAATGTTTATTATAATTTACTGCATGCATGTGTACGAGTAACTAATATTGTAACTATTTGTAGTTGATAACAAGTGTAAATTTAAGTTAAAATATAAATATGTGCTTAGCAACATCATTAAGTATGCACCTGAATCTAGAATTTATAAAAAAAAATTTGGACTTTCCGATTCACATGCAAATCTTGTTACTGCTTGTGATTTCAAGCTGTAAAGCTTCAAGATACAAGGAATTATGCTACTATTTAATTAGTGCTGACAGAGTGCATACTACAACATTCATTATATTATTGTACTACTTGATTTAGAATGTGATAATAATAGCACTACTACATCTAAATCTATAGACGACATTTATCTCTCCAGGTTTCCACATATCACAATGGATTTTGTCAATTTGCACATTTAAATATACAATTCAATTCTACTCACACTTCAGTAAAGTCATGTCCTTTTTTGCAAGAAAGGAGCTTTTCTATCTTATCTTACCGCAGAAATTGTCCTGGCACCTGAAGGATCATACAAGACTAGCATATGTATAGCATTTGTAGTACACTTGCGTATTCTTTCATCGCATCAGTACATTTATCTCTATATATCAAATAAACATAAGATAAAATTAAAAATAGTTAATGATTAATATCTTTTAATTGACCGTACGTACATGAACGAAATTGGTAAAACTTTATTTGATTTGCGATATTTGTATATATATATATGTATATATTACTGTGGTAAATATATAATTATATATACGTACTTACACAGAGCAACTGTGATGTGCGTCAAAAAACATTTCTAGGTTATTTTGTGCAGAGACGAGTGTAATTTTAGGTGCACTGATAAAATAGCGGAGATTGCAAACACAGATGCAAGGCTAGCTACTTGTGCAGATGGTAGTACTTGCTGGTAAATTAATACTGTTTACTATTGCTAAGTACGTTGACATAAAGCTTTTAAATGCTGGAATGCAAAAGGACTTAAGGTTCAAGTTTACCAACAACAAAATAATATGAAAATCAGTAAAATGTCGAACATTTTTGTAAAGAATTCGGATAAAGCATAAGTATCGTCACGACGTAATCAAATAACTTCAAAAAATAAGAAACTGTTTCACAAAGATTCAACAGATCTAAACTTACTCACCTTTATCCAATCAACCAATATATAATTAATTAGGCAATGATCATTAGAATCCGCAATCAGCACTGAATTTCCCATTCGTAGAATAAGTTAACAAAAATACAAAATAATTTTGAGACAGCAGTTCCATTTGAATAATTCAAATTGATTTACGAAGACTTCTCATAATCTCTCAATGTCGGGAGAAGATTGTACTTCCTAGAAGACTTTTCCATTTACAATCTCAAATGTTACGTTGTCAGTTTTAGTCTTTGTTGGCTAGTCGTTAGTTAATTAATGTCTTGATTACTCCCTGCCAATATATTTTTCATGCTAACATAGGTTCCAGCGCAAAACCCTATTGATCCAAACAACATCACTGATAGATCCTTCCACAATTCCCATCGATATCTTCCATATCCACTACTCCATTGTGTAAGAATATTAATTAGTGGTGGAAAGATTAAGGCAAGTGTTGAACTGCTCACAGCCCCAACCAACGATATAAATAGTCCAAGATTTGGGATTAACTCAGCCATTGCAACTGTAATAGATTTGCAACATAGAATAATTTTCGTTTCGCTACGAATAAAATACAATTCGGTGCAATGAAATGGGTAATAGTTGCAAACTTACATGTGAAGATGACCAATAGTGTACGGAATGCATATTCAGAGATCAATTGCATTTTCTCAGTCGGGATACGGGTTTTTATTGCTGGCCACATGATTTGGATAGGGACATAAAATTGAAGCGGATATGACAAAAATATAGATAACCCCATCATCAATCTAACGGATTCTGCCAACCTGTTATAAAGTAAATGACAGTTTAACAACATCGTGCTTAGCTTTCTTTACTAATGTACTAATTAATTTTTAAAAAATACTTACACTTCACCAGCACTTAATTTTAAAATTGTCTCATTTACATCTTAGAGGTTCAGCTTAATTACCATTAATTATTGTAAATACGTAACAAATATTAAAACTTTACCATTCCGATGCCTTCAAATGCATAAATGGCAGTGCCAAAGTATAGAGGCAACTGTTCCCACGATGCAAATCCAGAACTGAAGTTTGGTCTGTGAATTGGGGGCAAGGGATCCCGGAAAATGTAGTAAAATATAATGGCCAACCCTGCAGCCATAAATATGTTGGCAATCATGGAAAACGGAGCGAGAAACTTTAGATTTCGGACGTAATTCAAAAGAGTCATTGGTATCAGAAGCATTGCCATGTAACTTTGCAATGGCCACTCAGTCCCAATATACGGATCAATTACATGTTTCAAATTTTGTGCAACGAAAACAAAGTATACGCAGCAAAATCCTAATTGAGTCACACATAAAAATGCATCAATCATCATTCTGAAAAAGAAAAAAACAAACAATTATCATTTCATCTGACTGTTTCTAAATAGCAACTTGTTCCCAAGACAGTGTAGAACACAAAGTAAATGAGTACTTATCATCAAATTGTTAATATAACAATTATATTGCTTCATACTTTGCAAATGATGAAAAGCGTCGTAAGGGTGGTGGGCCAACTTTAAAAGATACTTCAGCAACTTCTGCAAAGCTCAGTGCGGGTGTTTGTGTACGTCTGCATAAATCATGTGCACATTTGACCTAAATTCACAAAAGAATTTACAGTGATGATTAATGTGAAGCTGGTTTGAATCCAATTGGCATGTTAATGGCTAACTTCAGCTGACTTTCAGGATATGTCTACTCGTGTTTCCATAACTCATACTCAAGTTATTATTGGAAAAAGGGTTAAAAGGTCATATTATCTTAAGTACAAAATCTACGTCAACTATCTTATGCTGTTTTCACGCTCAACCATAGCGGTTTTAACTCCTAATGTGAAGGTTAATAGTTGATTTGCATGTATATTTCGCCAGATATAGTTTTAAATATATGTGTGTAGAGGTGTACCCAGTTACATCTATACTACAGTGTAAGAAAAAATAAACGCGACAACACGTGTTTTCGTAAAGTCTGCAAGAATGCGAATCCGCTGAATTGGTAAAAATAGGATTTACGGAATTCTAATACTTCTAATATAAGCACAAAATACTTGTTTATGTGCATTTGAATAAATTACAGTGTCACCATCACTTTTGTGATGAATTGATTAAACTATATATACATTTTTGATACAAATTATATCAGCTAACCAAACCCTTTCCGTAGTTTATACCTCTATTAAACATGGAATGCAAACAGTGACAATATGGTCCATTTACCAGTATATGCATTGTGTGAACACATATAAGTCCTATAAAGATTGTTCCAAGTGTTCCTACAGCCAATCCAGCATTTTTGAACGCATCAGGCATGGCTAATATTCCTGTCCCAATGTTTCCTTTCAATAGATGAATCATAGTATCGCAGTTCCTTAAAAATATAGAAATCAATTTTATTCAATTGTATTCATGAGCTTTTATTTGTTAAGTAGCATTATTATATGCAAGAAATTAGTAGAAGCAAAAACAGAAACTTGGTCTGAAAAATCAAGGAGGAATGATCTCAAAGCTAAACCATGTTTTGGATACTTGCTCATTAGTAAAATTTACACTTTATAAGGAGCTACTGGTAACATTAAGGAACAGGCATATATGTATGGGAAACGTTAATGGAACTGTTGGAAAAGACTGGAAAAGGCTTATCTATCTCAATATTTATTACAGGGATTATAGGATCAAGTGGTTTATATAAACGCGAAGAAAAATTATGCAAAGTTTGCCTGAAGAATTATGTGAAAATTAACTTACGAGGTTGGATTTTCAATCTCGCGTTCTAGGAGAGGGTCATAGTGCTCTCCTGTTATCGAATAATCATGCTCTGCTACGGGTTTCTGTAACGATATAATTGTCGATGGCTTCGTCTTGGCTCCCTTTTTGTATAGTTGATCTTCTGAATCTTGTCCATGTCTAGAAGTATTTTTCAAAATTATCACTAGTTATCGTTCAATAGATAAAACACTTAATTTCGTTCATTAAAACATAAAAATTTTATGATCCGTTACCCGTCCGAGCTGTCAGCTTGAAGGAGAAGTGGTTCTGCTTCCTCCTTGCTCATTTTGACTTTAGATTGTTTTATGTTCTTCTTTAGAGTTTAAAAGAGTTGATAAATTAAATCAACAGCACTCATCTATAAGAATTCTTTTTCGCGTTATGCAGCCGGATATTCCTTTAGCGTTCACATTCAGCGTAGACTGGAAGTACTGCCGAATAAGTTATAAATCTGTAACAAATAAAATAACAAGATTGTTGTAAAATAGGTAAACCTAGTCACCCGCAAACTTTCCACTTGGCAGCGGTGGTGTTAATATTAGCATTTTGAAATTAAGTGAATTTATTCAACTGCATTCTTTGTGATTATAAATGTAGTGCAAAATATTTTAGAAAATCCAATGAGTAGCCAGTAGCCACACAAACAACTGCACCAATTTCTTACGAGAAAGCAAGAAAACTTGCAGTGATCTCAAAATGCTGTTTAGTGTTACTAAATAAATAGCAAACCACAAAATACATTATCAAAAAGGATTTGGAAAAGAAAAACCTTTGCTTTCAGGCACCAATAAATTTAACTGGTACAATCACTGTTTCGTCAAATGCACGAGTAGTATTACATATCACCATAAATATATTATTCACTCTAAAAGTAATTAGAAGTTCCATTAAATAATCCTAGCCTAAAGTCATACTCCACTCAACGCTAACTGAGAGCCAAAAAAAATGTCCTGGTGGCATGTCTCTAGCAATCACTGCGAAACATTTCTGTTGCGATCAGCTCATCATCATTCCCCAGTCATCATCACTTATTATTTGAGGTTCAACAAGTCAAACTCATTACAGTTTTGCTCAAATATTGCTGTGTTGATCTTTCCAAGTCATTAAATAAATACCATATTATGAAACTAGGTGTGATTAAAATGCTTACGTCGTCTGTGCTTCGCAACGCTAATCGTACAGCACATGAAGGTAGACTTTGATTGATTCCAAAATCACAGCCAGTGTCAACTATTAACTGTTATTACAGTTGTTATAATTTCTGCAAAATTTCGACGTGCAAATAGCAGAGATAAAAAAAATGTATGACTACTTATTTATCAGCACAAACAAATATTCTATTTGACCAAAAATGACTAAATGCCCCGACCTGTTGCACGTCCTCTTGAGCAATGAAAAAAAAATATTTTAAATACTAATCCAACATCACTTAATTGAGAAAAAACGGAGATTAGCGATACACTTTTACTAACCATAACCAAAATTTACTAGCGTAATTTTTAATCAGATCAGCAAACTAATTAGTTTAACAGCCATTGATTGCCACAACAATAAGACTCTTAATAAAGTTGAAGGCTAATCACAAATTAAGTTGATCTGGAAGTAGTATGTATGTATAGTAGTGTTAACGTTATCTCATCTGTTGGAAGTGTGAAGATTTGGCAAAGCGTTTAACCTGCCTGCCTGTGTTTTTGTGAGGAAAACTTGTATCATTTCTTATGTAGGTGCATACATATTATACGCATATTATTATTATGTTTAGCTGCTGCTGTGAAACAACAAGTTATTCTGCTTGCTACTGCTGCAGAGCACAGGTTTTTCTGCGAATTGACTGCTGCTGAGCGAGCACTCTTTTTTGTGAGAAGATGTGCAAATACAGAGTTGTATCTGGTACACACCACACAATACATACAGATGATAAAATACATACATATCTGACTAGATAACCATTATATATTTTTTAGTATTATAATAGCTGCGGCATTAGTCACCTTTATATAGCAACAGCAGCTTTATCTATCATCTTATCTATGCATGCACGTCAACAGCATCACAAAACAGTAGAACATCAGCAGCAGCAGCAGAGTCAAAATTAAAGAAAAATAGAACATAACAAAGTGAAAGGAGGAATCATAATCTGTCTCACCTGCTAACTCTTGACACTAAAGGGTTTTCTGACTGGTCCGTCAACCCTTAAAGGTTGTCTAGTTGGTCTGTTAAAAAGTTGTCAGATTACTTGTCTGTTGACATTAAATTTCGAATAAGGAAGATAAAAGGTTCGAGAATTACTTTCTAAGGGTACATGGGCGCCCTTAAGAGTTGATCAACTGATCTCTCAAAAAGCTATCAGATGATGTCATTTTATCTGCTGTGATTGTGCAGCAAATTTCAAGTTTATTGAAGGAATGGTACAAATAAAGTAATCTTCAAAGTGCCCGCGGAGCCCTTAAGCGTTGTCATGCAGGGTGAAAATGAATAGCGTTCCAGACCTTGATCGGTGTAACATGCGCATTAAATTTGAAGTCGATAGGCTTAAAGGTTCGAGAGTTGTTACAACGCGAACGGCCCGATGAACAGACTGACAGACTGAAATTATAAGCAATCGCATTATCGCGATTCCTAAAAATCGACCTTCCATCCAGCCAGGAACTTCCCAAGTTTCAAGCTACTTGCTTCGCTCAAAAGATTGTAAAGTAGCATGTTGGTGGGGTCTATATTATTTATACCTAGGTAGCTAGTCTATACATTTATATGTATGATGATGTTTGCGATGATGTTAAAACCAACCACAACGGTAGCATAAAGATGAAATTCGCCAGCACGTGAATATTGTGAATGAACATTTAAATTACAAGAAGCATAAAGGTGACTTCCAAGCTCCGTTCTAATGTAATAATGTGTGGTATGTAATATTGGTTACTATAGCCTGCTGTTGTAGTTTGGATCATCTCCTTTTGTGTTTTTGCAAAGTAACGTTTATTGTGTGTGGGCGTAGAGCTCACTTGTAAAGTTGTAACCTAGAAACAGTTCCATCAATGAAAAATAAAATAACGATAACCTATTCTTAATCTTTAAGTTTTTAATTAAGGCGTCGCCGTTACTTGGTAGGCAATAGGAATGTTATTTATCAAATGAAATTAACGTGCAAGAAATTTAACATGCTACTCGCAAATCTAAAAATGCCCCTATTTAAGCTAAATAATCTGAAAATGCTTACAGTTGCCGTTTTCATTCACTGATTTTTAGTCACCTAGTCTGGAAAGCAGTCTAGAGTGCTGCGATGTTTGCGCCAAAGACATCCACGTTCTGCTACCCAGTTAATTGAATTCAACGTCATCAAAATTTATTTCAAGATTCGTCATACATATATGCTTTCACTTAAATGTAAACATGATGGATTTTTAAACCTGCACTTTTACCTCATCTCTTGTTTAATTTTTAAAATTGCAACAGAATCCGACAAAATTTTTGAATTGGTTTTTGAAATTTCAACTTTTAGATAGCGCTAGGACCAAAGCAGTGGGGGTTTTCGTATTTTTACATTTAAAAAAAGAAATCATGAATATGATGCAAAGCCACCGTGTATATGCGCAAAAATGCATGAGCTTATCTATAGCTATTAGCTAGTACTGTATTGTGTCAAGTTTCGAGTTATGTTGTGACTTCCATACGAGTATATAATTCCGGGCCGTTCCGTAACCGCATTTACACCACATATTAATGTGATTATCTCTGTATATATTAATCCATACATTTATTCTCGTGACCACGATTTCTGTCAAAATTGTACTGTCATATTCGCATTGGTTGATTGATGACTAGTTTATAAGCTCCACTGTAATGGAAAATTATTGGGCGACCGTATGTAACTAATAATGGTAAAACCTTAGGGAAAAAGGGGGAAAATGTGAAGCAGGTTGATGGGATATTTTTCGGTTTAAAGATTTTGGCTTTATTCTACAGAAAGTCATCCTTTAAAACGGTAAAGCCTGTACTGGACAAGCAACGCTATGGCTGCGTACTGAGCATAGTAGTACTTGTTGAGTTTATTCGGGCAATAATTCGTAGTTTGAAACGTTGCTACTTTTAGTGTGGTGGTAATGTAAGTGGTTAAGAGGAACGTAATATCAATAAATCATTTTACTACAATTTCCTATGACGCAAAGTGCAACAAAATAAATGATTAAATACATAACTACTACTACGTTGTTCCAAAAAACACTGTCATATCCATGATAGAAAGGAATTTAATTACATAGGTATGTATTTATGTATGTACATACGTAATGTATATAAATAAACGTGAATTATCAACAATAGCAGCGGGGCAATGGAAGAAATATTTGTCAAGTTTTCACGAGCTCAATATAAATAACAAATAGCATTGCGCAATAAAATAATATGAAAGCTTTATGCTTTTGTATTCAAGTACTTTCTATATTCATTTATGAACTAAAATATGGATAAAATAAAAAATTGGACAAATTCTTTGAAATTGGCCGAAACTATTGACAATTACCATGTACCATGCTCACATCCGGCTCATGCAATGTTCACATGTAGATGACTAATCCTCCATTAAGATTGTCAATATTTGATTTTGTCCAATCTTTGCATTCCTTACATGATTCTTTTTAACAACAAAGATGAGTCATGTAATAAAAATAAAATGCAGTTTTATTGAATCAATTATATTATAAGTTTTTGATTTTGAATACAAGCTGTTCGATACGACATTTGAAATGCAATTTATGTTTAGAACACAAATCGTATGGAATGATTTCAATTTTAAACTAAATAAAATTTTCACTATAAAAATCAGTTACTTTAATGCGTGTATTATTTAATAGTAACATCTAGAACAAAATCTAAGAAATGAGGAAACATCTAATTATGTGGCAGAGTGGTTCGGTTGGCATCTAGCAAATGATGTATGTCAGGGTGCTTTTGTATAATTTCTACGCTTCTCCAGGCAAAGTATTGTTAAGGCTTTGGTATCTTTTGTTTAACAAGACTAAAAGACCATGAGCAAGCCGGACGTACAAAATTAGCGAAAGTATTTGAGTGTTAGGCATACTCCTACCTGCCCAACTTTTTAAGTAAACTCGTACGTTTGCTTTTTAATTTGCATACTACATTAAGTTTAATATAAAAAGTACAAACATACATACACCAGTCCTTCCAATCTGTGACACAATATGTGCAGTACTTTTTATTTTTACCAGAATATGCAACAAAAAATTGCCACCATGTATAGGAAGGTTAATACGCTGTTCACTCCCGAATGCGCAGTTAAATTTTATTGTTAATTCAAGACTACATCAGCAAGTTACTTTTACGATTAGTTCATGTTATTATTTTAGTAGAGTGCAGACAAACGGATGACAAATGAATCATTCAATGCCATCGCTACAAGCAAAACATGTTTGGTCAGAATTTGAAATATTTCTCTAATATATAATAATCACTGCTAAATAAGTGCAATTTATTATACAAAATACCGTACTCCTCGAAATAAAATTTATTTAGTATATGAATGGGTGTATCAATCAAATTGATTACCTACCAGATGTACACATGTTCCAAATTCCCAACGTAAAACGATCTAGTTGATTTTGTTTAAGTCCTTTCCGACTTGACCGTTGACATGTATTATTTTCTGTGTAGGTATTATGTGTTGATAACTTATTTATCACTAGATCGTTAATAAATGCTATAATGTGTTAGTTACAGTATCACTTATTTCAACTTTGTCACCTTTATATATTACCGCTTCAGGTTCACTATGCGCACGAATTTAACGAATTAGCAAGCATGGAAAATGAATTTTGAACAACGCCAGCCGCTTGTTAACCAAAATTAAGGAAAATAAATACTTGAGTGAGTTTTCTAATTATACGCGAGTTTCTACAACAGAATGATAACATGCCCACGCAAAATGGGAACTGATGGAAGATCGACCGATGTCTTTCTCCAGCAACAGCAGTCTGAACGACATACATATAGGCAAAACCGAGCATCCAGGGAGTTCATTGTGCCATATGGAGAAAAATTCACGTATACGCTGCCTTTATAAAATCTTTCCTCGTCTCTGGATATGAGATCAGAATACATGTTATATGGACCATTTCCATTTCACAAGTTTTCCAATACCATTCCCAGTTTGTGACTGCGATACCATAAATGATGTACCCAGTACAAAACCAATGTATGTAATCCTTATTATTGCCCCATTCCGTATAATGAACGCAAATTTTATGTGGTATACATTTATACGTATAGTAGATCCTACTTACTTGAGCAACACAGTTTAAATGAAGTTAACTAACAGTACTGTGTACAGATTCTAGCTGGTTATGGTTGTCTTGTCACTCAACTAAAATTACGTATATACCTACACGAGCATTTCATTGAAATTCAATAGTGCTTTCGCATGCAATCACTCATCCCGTTTCAGTAATTTCCGACAGATGTGGTCTTTTTTTAGCCTTTTCTAGTCAGAACGCATACCGTATTCTCTCTAATTATTAGCAGCTGCTAGACAATGCAGCCTCTGCTACAAATAGAGAGCTGCTAAAAATTGATCATTTCACAAATCTTTCTACAAATTTACATACATCAGTCAACTTAATATACAATTTTTTTTGCAAATTCAGTGGTCTATTACACACTTATAAACGTTGATAGTACTTGCTTTTACTCTTTAGTGAAACTTAGATATACAAATCATAAAGAAATGCTGTTTTTCGTTATTGTTAATGAAAAAACTAAAAAAATAGAATTGTTATTACTAAAGGAATGCTAAAATTAGAGAACTGCTAAAATCTTGGAATAAGCGCTCTCAGATTAATCCTGCTATAAATAGAGAGATAGTATAATTGGATAGATGCGGTAATTAGAGTAAATACGGTACTATGCATTCTCTTTTACGTGCTTACATTCACTTTAACTGTTGGAGAACGTACAAGTTAGGAGAAAACTTATAATTAATTCGTATGGATACCACATGAGAATCGACGTTTTGCACAATTTTAACAATGTAATATAGTACAAAATTGAACTGACTGACGGTGCTTTGGCTTTGTTCACAGTGTCGTTTGCAGACACACATCAAAGTAAAATAGTAAGCATATGTTAGTGTCAGTTTTTATCATGGGTGAAATGTGAAATTATATGCGGTTTTTCACTTCATTGACGTTGCTAATTCTTGCAATTCTTTCAATGTCTAAATATTTCATCTAACCATTTTTCAATCAAATAATCTACCTTTCATATTACATATACATTTGAGAATACACTGAAGTTGACAAAACTCCAATATTGCAGATTAATATTGGCAAAACACATGACTCAAACGGATGAATCATGTTAGCGTGCATAATTTTTACAACAATCGACTTATATATTACACTTATGATTTGCAAGTGGGAAACTATGCTATCAAAAGTAGTATTCCAAGTTGGAATTTCCAACTCCCATCTCATCAATTATATTACCATTACCCATTTGTTTTCGCTTATTAGGTGGATGATAAGTGAATTTAGTAATGATTATGTTTTAAAGCACGGCATTTTGTACTCCTTCTGTATCATTGCTTATGCAATATTGCTCATAAAATTCTGGAACTATTGTTCTCGTAATTTAATTTTCATACTAATTGTTCGTGGAAATGACTCATACGCATATATGTAGATAAAAAGTAGAGACTCTAGACAGAGAAAGCGGAAAAGAATGTTAGACAGTAAGGTAGAAAAATATGTTCTAATAAATAACCGCTTCTCACGCTACTCCAGGCACTAGGCACACATCACGTCAAACCAAGAATGATCGATCCATGCAAAAAATTGCAAAATCAACAACGGGACATATTATAGGCAACTTTGTGAAGGATTGGCGTATTGCCTATTGAGCGGAAGCTGGAAAGAGCGCTGCACACAGGACAGTGCTAATTTATCTAACTACCTATTTGAGCCTATTGAGCAGTAGTCCTGTAATGGTCTTGTGACCACGCTTAGAATTAAATCAACATTTAATTCATTTGATCCGTTACCGGCCCTTATCCCGGGAGGCCCTTAGCCCGGCGAGGTCTCATATCCCGGGGAACCCTTATCCCGGGAGGCCCTA
>JAHZMT010002418.1:0-15982 GCA_027743785.1 Sinhomidia bicolor
TACTCTCACACGACGGCTACAGCAACAACAGCAAAACGGAAACACGTTTTATATAGAAAGCAGTAGTAGTACTTGAAAAAGAGAGAACTGTTGTTAGTACATTGCTGCTATGATTATAGTTTATGTTATCTGCAGAGAGGAGAAGAGGAGGAAGGAGGAAGGAATAATGCAGACTGCAGGGATAAATTTCCCTTGCCCGCGTCTGTTATGCTGGTCTTTCCAAAGGGCACATTATTATTATAATCCTTTCAAAAAAGTCTGGATGAAGAAAGAAGACGTAGCAGAGTAGACCACGAGAACCACTGCAGCAAAGGAACCCGAATAATATAAAGTTGCAGTGGATGAATCCCTGTACTACCATTGTTCATTTCTCCACCTCAGGAGACGGATAAGATAGTGAAGCTAGCAACTATGAAATTACTTACAGAACAGTTACGTTGAAAAAGTTGAGTTTCATTTCTCATTGTCGTACGCAGTTTCCCCCTAGTTATATAGGGAGAGTTATCGTCAGTATTGTTGCAACCATGAAAGTCGTCCTCCAAAATTATGTCAGGGGACAGACAGTGTTCCATTCAAATCTCATCATACTCAAGGCTCAACTAACCTTTGACTCTGGCGAGGAGGAACAAGGTGGTTGCTCCAGTTTTGGAGGAACAGGGGGAGCAGGTGCGTGTGCGGTACCTTTTGAAATAAGGCATCGACGACGTGGACAAGGCAGTGAGGTGGAGGATATTGTTCCTTATATGAGTTGCCGAAGTCGATTTGTTGCCACTCTCAAGTTGGAACTGGGTACTAATCAAATAAAGTTTTGTGACAAGGAGAATGGCACTGTATTCGATGACTTTGAACTCATTTATCATTCCGACACATTCAGCCAACAGCATTATATCAGAATGTTGTACGTAACCAGTGCCAAAAGTGGTGGTGAAGCGAGATACTCTACAAAAAACGTGGAACAAGAAAATAACATCATGCCAAAACTGGAACTGGGCTTATCACTAGTACAAACATTGTTTGCTGAAAAGCTCTACGAGAATGGATTTGACAGACGATCTTTCAAGCTGCTACAAAGTGGAGGTGATGGGAGTGAAGAATTTCCAATAAGTCTATGTCCAGATGAGATAGCGCAAATGAGCACTTCTCAGTTATGGGAGTACATTGCCAAAGAAATTCGTAATCGGGAAGATGTATGGGATAAGCGTTGCAAGTACGTGGCTTTTATCTCCAACTCTTGGAAGGTTCATTATGAGCACCATCATCATTTGGAAGGTACTGAAAATAGAAGCAATAGTGGTGGCACTGAAAAGCTGGCATTAGGGGGAGGTGGACTGGCAGTAATTGGTACAAGTTTTCTTGAAGTTTGGCCTTCCTCTGTGGAAACAATCTTAAAGACATTATTTTCGGATAGAAAGTTATGGAGTGTGGAATTGGAAACGTGTGCGGCTAGATTCGGAGCTGTAGACAGGTACTTAAAGATTTAGAGGACCATTTTTGATACGTCCGCTTCTACAAAATTAATTTGTTTGTTTGTAGATTTGTTGCTAACTTTTTGCAACAACTAGAAGAATGTATATTTTTATTGCTTACTCTTATGTGCAATAGTGATACGGAAATGAAATAATACGTAATGCAATAAAAATATCTGTCTTTTTTGTTTGTCCGGAACAGGACAGAAGGTTCCTTGTATGCTGCTTCACTTGGAAGTGTAATGCATGAGATGGGCCATATATTTGATTTGGGTCACACGGATGCAGGACTTATGGGGAGTCAGTTCAACCGGATCGATACTTGCTTGTCACCTGTACTCTCCTATCCTCCGGTATGTGAACTATTCCGACCCAAACTCGGCTCTGATGTATGTCCTATGCTGCGTCCCAAAGTTGGCCTACCTAACAGCGGTTGTCTTTCAGAAGATTTATTGTCCATAGGGACCTCATGTGCAACTCTTTTGTACTTTCACAAGTATGTAATACATACATACATTTTCCAAAAAATATTTCTTTTAATTAAATTTCTCCGATGCTTGCAAGTTTTTTTTTCGCTCACTCTATTTTTACACTGCATTCTCTCACATATTTTTGGTAACATGTACTTATAGGTGGTTCCAGGCAAAACCAGATTGCACAGATGCTCGTGACAATGTAATATTAATAAAGTATGTGGGAACATTTTATTTTATAAGCTCTTTTGTCTAAAACACCCAAAAACCAAAAATTCTCACTAACAAGCTAAAGTTTATATATTCAACTCTAAATCCTTTTTGCAGAAACAAAGTTGTGTCAAAATCTTCATTGGTCACAATTCAAGTAAGGGATACTGAGGACGAACGATTGCTAAAGTCGTGGACATTTGTTGAGAAAGCACATAGGGATAACTCCGATCCAGTTGTACTGTCCTCAGCACTGGAATTCACTTTGGCAAAAAACCACATTCCCATACCGGTTTGTCAACGCGGGGACTCCAACAAAGCGCTGGTCGTTGCAGAAGACTGTGATGGAAATTTGTTGAAGGCTGTAGTTAGTCGAGATTCTTTATCCGAGTCATTTACTGTGATACGCCGTCGTACCTAGATTTTATACATTTTGTTTTCCAGATCGCGCTGTTGTTGATTTTGCTGTTAATGTAAATAGTAAATACCGACATTTCGGTCCATTTCATAATTCTAACCTGCAAGCAATAAAATAAAAAAATATTTCGAAAATTATTCAAGTATTTTTTGTAGTGAGTAGTTTAGCTTTTAACCAATGCAATAACACGCTTACTGTAGAACAGTTTGGGAATAGATGTGATTTTGTGACTTATTGACAACAGTTCTAAAAAGAGCTGGTATTTACAACCACTACTACTAAATAGACTGCTTCCTGAATTTATATTCATTAATTCAAATAATGGATCTTATTAGTTGAGAAGAATAATAAACGTTGTTTGTATGTGTATACATATCTTTATAGTGTTAGAACGTCCAAAGATTAAAAATAAAATCAAGATAATAATATAATATATGTAACTTGGTCAAGCTTGACATCTTTTCTTTTCTCATCTCACTATGCCCCATTAAATTAGCTCATATAATACATACTATACTACATACCTACTTAGATAAATTGAAGCTGGCACTTATGCATGCAAGTAAAGAAGGGACAACTTATCTACTAGTACAATCTCATCTGTTAATGAGTAGAACAGTGAATGAATCTACAAAAGAAATGTTTCGAAACATCAACCGTTTGTCAACATCACACAAGGCAACTTTCCAATTCATCCCACAACCATTGTCATTTGATTGCATAACAAATATAAAGACTAGGCATTACGAACATTTTTTTCACGAACATGAGCTTCAATGTATGAAATACGTGTTTTTTACCCTCATCTCGTCGATTAACTGTGATGTGAGGATAAAACCAGCCTTAACCAATTATTTCGGTCTATGAATAGATTTTTTTTTCTTTGGAAAGATAGCATCGCTTCCAAAAGTTCAAAATGTTCCTTAGAAATAGACGTTCTAATGGTATAACTGTGTAAGATGCAAAACATAATAGTCGTACGAATTTCTTTACTCTGGCTTCGTACGTATCTACAGATAAATAAAGCTTCATTCACTTTTATCGCATATATTCGCTACTTCCTTTCGTCTCAGTTCGTTACAAACTTCGTTCTGGCTGTCTTCCTACTCACTACTAGTTCCCCACCTTATACTTAAATGTTACATTATTTCATATAATAATAAAAAAATACTTTTTATAGCTCCAGTTTCATTTCATCAATAACTGCAAAATTATCGCTTGGTGAAAAGTGAAGCGAATAAATATCAAGTACATTCTTCGTTCGTTCAAGAAAATCCCTGGAAGCGGTCTGGTGATAACGCGTGTTAATATAAATTCTTTAGATATAAGTGTAGTAAAATATTAATTATGCTTTATTTGCAGCCAAAAAATAGAGATAAATATTTACAACCTGGATGAACTCTAATTTCATATTCGTTATTGCTTTAAACCTATTTGGCTAATATGCAGCTTCCAAACAATCGTTATTTATCTAGTCAATAAAATTACGTACCAAAGTATTTACTTTAATCTACTCGGTATTTCTCGTGACGTTCATGTCGGTAATACTTGGAACATTTAGCTGGCATTGTTAGACAACAAAACAACCCAATGTTATGATGAGTTACCTAATCGTAATCATCTAGACAAGTTTGCTTGCATCATGAATCATGAAGGATGTTCGCCACAGACACCAGGCCATCCACAAACATGCCGACTATGATCAAAGTCCTTGTTTGATGCAAGTTGTAGCAACCTTGCAATTGTGAAGTTCGTGGTGGATATAACATGCTATACATATATTATGATGTATGATGATAAATGATAATGAGACTTTTGGTTAACCTTTCGTGAAAAAACCTACCTCTATCTATTTGCCACTGCACACTGCATTTTGTAAGCTTTGTCCAATGTGCAATTTTACTGGAGAGCCTATCATTACGGACTTTAAATTATGTATTATAGTATTGAGAACTCATTAGCAGCTCTGCCATTTCGTTTTCTTTATGTTAAAATAAAACTATAAAAGAATCATGCAGTGCATAAAACGACATGTTTAAAATCAACATTAACTACACATATGTAAGAAGAAAATCTTCTCATAAAATGAAGACATGCATGCGACTTACTTTGAGGAATTACAACCAAGCCAAATTCCACTGAACTCTGAAGTTTCAGCTGAAGTTTATCATTCTGCCTGCTGTTTATGACGATTCTACAATAGTTGTTGTTGTAAAAATACAATTATGATCAGGACAGAGAGAAAGTGAACTTTGGACTTCCCAGCTAACGCGGACGTCAGCTTACTGAAAATGATTTTTTTATTATCTCTTCCTCAGCATATACACAAAAGTAACAAACGCAAGCATACAGTGAAATGCAAAATTCCGTGAGTTTACTTGCGCATTTCTAGTCAAACCTGCTCAACTTGCCGTCTTTTATATCGTCAAGCATAAAATACAGTTTTACACAATACTACAAACTGCTCTTTTTAATGACTATCTAATGGTCTTGATTTCTGCACGTTTTGCTTCCTCTCACATCATTGTAAATATGTTATTGCATTTATATTATGAAATTTAGTTCATTCTAGATGCATAATTTACTACTGAAAACCAAATGAAAAGCCACCCAGTCGACCAACTGCACTGCATATAGCAACCGGTAAATGTAAGAAGAAGAAAAAGAAGAAGATAATAACTTTATTTACGAACCTGAACCGACCGTTTATATGCATGTAGAAAAGCTAATAACATTGATGCATTGGTAGGTAAAAGGAAAAAAACCATGAGCATGCTGCTGTTTTCCTCATGTTTGCTGCTTCATTCAGCCTACTTATCATTTCTTTTTCTACGGCTATGCTGCTGTTGCTGCTTCTATAATAAAGACCTTTTGCATGGAAAAAGAATTAACAAATATATTTTTTTTTGTTATTGCTTCTTCCTCGTCGCGTGTACAACGTACCATGCTTAAGAAGTGGTTTGTTAAAAAGAACTCCCTCAGTTCTCTATCTGATGCCAATGCCAATGTACTCTCCTATAATGTTATACTATTATCTTCATAGTTCTTTATAGGTCGATATGTCTAATTTCTTATTATGGCAAATCAGTAGAGTGAACACTGCGAAGGAGAAGTGAATGAGCAAGAGGACATGCCACCACTGCCTATTACGTCTGAGTCTCACATGCCTTAGCAAAGAAGTAGCCTTGGAGCTCTCAATGGAGCTCCATCACTTCCTCACCACCGTCGTCGTCAGATAATAATAATAATATAACTACAATAAAAAATATCTACCTCTACCATTTCATTGTTATACATGTTGTAGTATCCATATTTTAGTATTAATTCCATTTATTGCATTGTTAACTATGTAAGCAATACTTCTACAATAGTGTGTTCTTCTTGAAAAAAGTAGCCTAGTCCAAACGTGCAAGCAAGCAGCAGAAGTAATCATTTATCATTGTCATCCATAAGAGAAATATTGGTTTTCTAAAGCAAACGATAGTATTACATAAAATATTAAAAGAAGCTGGTGTTTTCTCGACTGGAAATCAGTCAACTGATAGTGAGATTGAAAGTAAACATGCACTTTGTCAAGCACATTACAATCCAACACCTAATACATATACAAATAAAAAAACACACATAAAATTGCTTTTATCTTGATTCTCGTTTGATAACAGCAATATATTCCATCCCGATTAATCTGGTCTAAAGTTTTATTTTTGCTAAAATTCCATACACACACTCTAATTATTAGTGAATTGAACCACTTAATGTAATGTTAATAATATTGTACCTACATACATGGTCTACGTTTGCCACATAATATGCAATTATTTTTACACGGCTAAAGATTACTTTTACCAGATTGGCTGCTAAAGTTGCAGTCACGTCACGGTTTCAACACGATCCGACTAAACATCTCTGTGTATGATTTTGTGGTGCTTGATATAACTGTGTATAGGATTATCGTGAAAAAAAAGTAATGTTATTTTAGTAACTCTTATCATGTAAAAACAACATATACATTTAGACCAGACCTAAAGTCCAGTCCAACTAGTCCAACTATTGAACTTTGTCATCTTCATTCTCCACTTTGGTACGTTAGTCTCAGCAGTTCAGTTATAGTGACTTTCCTTTTGCAGTTTCTAGCTAGAAATAGAGCACTGCATTAAGGAAATTACAAGCGAGCAAATTGTGCCATTATGCGAGCCGATCCCGTAGTGGCAGAACAAAATATTACTATTTCGACAACTAACAATGACTTGCTGCAATTATTTGAGCTAGCTATTTTTTGCGAGTCATCAATCTTCTCTTGCCGACCTTTGTGGTTTTTGTTGCTATTATTAAATAATCATTACTTAATTTTCAAAAGGGTGCTTATTCTGGAAACACAAAAATTGGTAGAAAGAGATTTGGCAGTTTTATTTATGTGGTTGATGCTGGTCAGGGAAACATCCCTTAGTACTAATAGTAGTTACGGCAGATCTCTGAAATTTTTACAAACATATTGAGTTTGTGGGTACGACCATACATATTAAACGAAGAAAACACTTTTTAAAAAATTGTTCACATTATCACATATACGCTCAACAAATGTCCAAAAAAGTACACAGGACTTCAACTTTCCTAGTCAAACACGCGATTATTTTCTAGAATAAATGAGCTTCGACAATACATACAAAATATAGATAATAATAATCACAAGAGAAAGAGAAGATTTTATTTATATGTATTCTAAAATAGCCCAAGTGCGGAAGTTATATACTGGTCTATATATGGTAGTTAATCTGTGATGAATTTTTCAAAAATGGTCATTTTACTGGTACACGATAAAAAGCTCGAGCAAGAGCACTCGTGGACCCATAATTTTGCCCTCAAATATTGTATTGCATTTGCGGCTGCAGCATGTGCAGAAACAGGTAACTGAATATATCAGTGAAATTTTATTTTTTAAATCCTAATAATATGCATAAGGCAGTGTATAACTAATTTAAATTGCGTTTTCCATTGTATAGTGACATATCCATTAGATGTTACAAAGACGCGGATGCAGATCGCAGGAGAACTGCAAAAAGTATCTGCAGCAGGTTTACAAGAAAGGCAAGGAATGCTAAGGACTGGTCTTGGTATTGTTCAGAATGAAGGAATTGCAAGTCTTTTTAGAGGACTTTCACCCGCGCTGTACCGCCATGTTATCTACTCTGGGATTCGCATGGCTTTATATGAAAAGTTGAGAGATGATATTTTTGGAAAAGAACCGGACGGAACATATCCCGTCTACAAGGTACAGCATAAATAATAAATGAGCCATTGTGTAGTGCAGTGTAAATACAGAATAAAATTGCTGTTAGACCATATAAAAGTAAATTTTACTCAAAATCGAATGATTGTCTATTATTTCCTGCCGTCTTTGCATTAGGCAGCGCTAACAGGCTTGATTGTTGGAGGAGTCGCTCAATTCACAGCCAATCCAATGGATTTGGTGAAAGTACAACTTCAAATGGAAGGTAGGCGACGTTTTGAAGGAAAGCCTCCAAGAGTGAAAGGAGTGTTTGAAGCTCTCTATAAAATCTGGAAGGAGGCTGGTATACGAGGTCTGTGGAGAGGTTGGGCTCCCAATGTACAGCGCGGAGCACTTGTTAATTTAGGGGACCTCACGACTTATGACTCTGCAAAAAGATTTCTCCTCCAAAACACCAGTATGCAAGATGGTACAGGCCTCCATATACTGTCGAGGTAACCTTACCCATAAATTAGCAACACGCTTAAGTAAAAATATTGCTGTCTATGCCAGTCAAACATAATTTACGACGATGTTTATTTTGTACTTCCAGCTTAATGGCAGGCTTCACAGCAACTGTGTATGTCTTTTTTCCTATATAAACTTTGCATCGTATTTTTTCAACAGTTTAAACTTAGAGAACTGTTTTTAATCCAATATATTGTAAATATTTACAGGTATCTTTTGAGTGGTTCCGTAGTGCAGTGGGAGTCAGTAGCTTCTAGTCAGTACACGAGAATTAAAATAAAGTTGCGAAATTATTTATTTACGTAGTATTATAAATTATTGCACACATTACTTAGTTTGCCTATTTTTACTTTCAATATCTCAATACCAAAATGTAATATTTAATCGTTTTTAAACATGCAAATCATTTTTCTTAACTTTTGAAATCGATAGCATTGCGTTAAATTTAATGCATACTTGTTCGTACATAAATATATATTAGGTATACGTACAATTATTTACGAGATGAGAACACTATATAGCTGATTAGGTTTTAAATAATGTAAATGTTTTATTCATAAATGTATGATACGGTACTAATAACGTCCAATGAAACCAAAAAGTAAAATTATCAGCATAATATTTAAGAAACCAATTTGTCTTAACAATTATTATTATTATTATATACTATGGAGGCTTCATGTATGTAATAGCTTGTATTTTTTGACAGTTTACTCAACTTTGTCAACATTAATTATTTGTTTTCTCATCATATATTCTCGAGAAATGACGACATCCTGTTAATCAATTTATAGTTATTTTACTCTTCTCGTACTGTATAAATAACTGAAATATTTTATCGGCAAGTGTTTTGTACTAAAGGCACTTATCAACTTTTCCACTGAAAGGTGCCTATAATAATAAATTGTAAATCAGCACAAAAACGCAATCAAATGCAATACAACCGTGATGAAGAGGCTCTCAACATCAAGTACCCTCTTGTTGGAACATAAACAATCACTTCCACTTCTTTACCGAAAACAAGCAACAGGCAATCCTATAAAAAGTCAGTCAAATCATTTTGTGATGAACCACAGGCGTGAAAGACTTTTTACACTAACGACACATTGTAACTCTGTAGTTTGGTGAAAACGATATATTATAATTATATGGTAAAAAGTAGAAAGCGAGTTTTATTTAATGCACCTTTCAGGTATTTTGATAGGACAAAACGGACTTCAAAAATTAGACCTGCGAAATATTATGAATAATGGAGACTTAAAATACCACGTTGTAGTATCTTACTAGTGAATATTCTAATATCTAAATATTTAAGAAACAAATGATTAAGAGTACACAATAACGGTATGACCATAATATACATAAATAAGGTAACAGGAAATACTTACAAAGCGTAGTACTGAAAACCAAAAAAATGTAGGCAACCATTCGCATTCTGATGATAACAAAAAGAACACAAAATGGTATTATATAATGAATAATAGACTGTGTAAACGCAGGCCGGAATCTGGATCAAATTTAAAATATTAAAGTTAACATTAACAATATAACTAACCCTCTATCAGTAAATTGAAAATAAAACTTTGTAACGTAAAAAACCGGATGAATCAGAAAAACACAATATCAAACAAAAAATAGACTACCCACATAGATGTCAAATATTTTGCTAGCGATGAAATATATTACATATACAAAATAAAATGAAATAAATATAAGCAATTTCCAAAAAGTTTAATTACCTTCATGAATGATTTATTGACTTTTCTTTCTACCTAATGCGGACTCCCGCATATTGTCCATAATTGTCCATAACTTTACTTTTCACAAAATAAAAATTCGGAGTATTATAAATAGGAACATGTATGCGTCAACAAGAAGGAAGAATAAAACTACGCAAAGAAACAAAGTAATACCCATTTAAAAAGCAAAATAAAACTTTAAAACATAATTAAATAAATAAAAATGATTGAGTAAGTGCACAAATGCACTCAAAATGATTTTTAAATCTACAGACTCGAAAGTGATTCTTTGTTTTTGTAAATGAATGCGAGAACCACAACTTTATGATAAATGCTCGCTGCTACAGTTGGCAGTTTACAGAACGAGACCTAAAAAGGTACTTGTCTAGTTGAAGAACAAGTAGAGAGTTTACCCACCAGGTTTAATAATAAATATTATAAGCATGGCAGTTTGTAATTGCGGATGTACCAAATAGATAAAATGACAATAATGAGAACGGAAGTCTTCAACAAGTAAAGTAACAATGATTTTAAAAGCGGAAAACAATAAAAACTCTTCAAAATGTAAATTGGTAACGTTTGTTCTTGGTCAAAAAGTATTCGCATTTGTTCCCTTGTGTTTGTATAAGTTAACTACGTTCATTACAAAGTCATCATGTGCTTTACATTACTTTGCACAAGGGGCAATGCGACACATATGTTAAATTGCATACCATATTAAAAAGTGAAAACCATTTAATCTGTTTGACTTTAAGTTTTAAGAACTTTGGTGTTTAAGTCAACACTTACTTTATAAATCCTGCAGCCATAATTTATTTCAGGCGGAAAAAACATAAACCGATTGATAACCAGGAGTGGGGTAGAATACAATAATGCAGAAACAAAGAAAGTAAGGAATAAATTGTAATAATAATAATAATGAATGAAGATATAAATTCAATTTAATTAAAAATTCAAAAATACATTCTCTATTCTGGTGAGTATAGTACAACAAGCAAACAAGTTCTCATAATCAAGTTACATCTTTTCTTAAATGATGTAACTTAAATGATTCTTTCTTTTCTTTTCTTAGTTTCATGTATAAAAACTTGAGAAACCCTTAAATTCATGGCTGTTCAGAGTTTAATCATTGATATTTTAGAAAATATTCCGATAATTAATTTTGAATATGATTTACTTGCCATATGAGGATTTGTGATATGGACTGTGGACATGATTACAGACCAGCTTTGATCAACAGCAAGTAGCACAACCCAGGTAATGGTAGTAGTAGTATAAAACCATCGTCAAGTAAGCAGACAGAAACGCTTTCACTCTCTATAATTCGCTTGGTAGTCTGTGTCTGTGTGTATTAAAAAATATGTACATACTTGCGAGTTGCGAATTTATCGGCATCAAGTAACGAGAAAAGCTTAAACAAAGGATCATATGGTCAATCAGCAGTTTATGAAACAGAAACATGCACGACAAGCTCTCAGGTGTATTTATCATCGCATCAATCTACTCCACCATATCATGGGAATGAACATTCAAAAGCTTGTGTGATGACTCAGAATTGAATGACTGAGTTTTGAATGGCGATTTCAGCCAGTTACGTTTTTGAACACCGTTTCAATTATTAGTTGTGTGTGCATTGCACAGCAGCAGTGTTGACGACTACTCTTCTCTGCTTTAGTACTCTAATGTGTTATATATAACTTAAAAAGTAGACGATAAAGCAAATTAACTTAAATGGGTCAGACTCAGACCAGACCCAAAAATTCACAAATATACACAACATTACAAGTTTAATATTAACTAGATGTGAATGCAACTATGTAATAATACGATTTTTCTGGGTGAAGTGTAGTGCCATACAAAAGTCATTAGCTCAAATAATATATAAGTAACTAGCGAAAGCAAAAATCATGGTTTCATTTCAATTAATTTGGGTAAAAACAGGATGTAATCGTAAAGAGAAGAAATTCTAATCTTAGAGGAAACAAGTAAACGAACGCTTCTCTATCTCAATGACTCTAATAATGACATAACGTAAATATTTTTAAGGGATGTTGTGGGGTGGACTGCTAGGTGGACAGAGTGTTACTACTTAACTGGCAATGCAAAACTTGTGTAAAAGAAGTAGGTAGGTATATTCATAGCCAAATTTTATAGGCCATCACTGTAAACAGATAACGCGTTATACTCTTTAGTCATAATTGCTCAAATGTTCTTTAACTATCATCTAGGTGGTTTAGTTGGTAGCTCACTTTCGTTCTTCTTTGTTTCTTCTTACTTCACACAGTCAAATAGACATACAGAATACAGATACAGACAGACATTATTGAGCGTACATGTATGAATCTTTTCCATTACCCAGTCAGTACATAAGCCGAAACCAAAACATGAGGAGTGTTTATATACATACATATGTGCATGAATGTGCATGTGGGTTCGTATTTCGTATTTGAAGTGCAATATGATTCATATGATTGCGAATATTGCGATTAAGAATAAACAAACCTCTGCTGCTGCTGCTGTATTGGAATTCGGACTAGACGTGTTTATGTTATAAAAAGCAGACGAGCAGAAGCATAACAAAAAAAAAAATGTGCATTATCTTTCAGCACTTGAAATTGAAAATCTTTTCACACGTTTTGTAAGGGAAGACTCAGCACAATTCACAGAGACTTGCTTCGTTTATCTATAAGTCTGCAACAAAATACCGGATGTTAGACTTTGGAATTTAAAATAAATGGAAACCAGTAGAACTGTACTGTGTGTTATGTTATAGTATAGGCCAGCGATGAATTTTGGAACTGTAGTAAAGTAATAATAATTTTGCTACAAAGTTTGATACCATTTTGTACCATTGCTGATGCTAACTAATGATTACAATATGTAGTTAGTTACTTTCGGGTTCTAGAGAAAGTAGAAAGAATTTTACTTTTAAATGTGACACTGGTAAGCTTGAAAATTTGGAATTATAAACTTGGATCAGTTATTTGTTCAAATTTTGCAAAATTAAGTTAATTGAAAGTGTAAATTGTAGTCAGTAGTTGATTAGAAATGTATTATGTTTATGATATAATTTGTGTCTTGGGTTGCAATTAGTTTGAGAGAGTGAAAGATATTCATAATCAAAATGGAGAAAGGCCGCCTAGTTGGAGAATGGAAATGTCAAAAGCTTCTTGGACGAGGGAGCTTTGGCTCTGTTGGACTTTGGAAGAATTTAAAAACTGGAAACTTTCTAGGTGAGAAAATTTTCTTAAAGGATCGTTTTCTTTTTTATACAAAGTCGATAACGTTGTGCTGTGCTGACTGGTTTCGGTTCAGCTGCATTCTATCTGGGTATTTACTTTAGATAGCAAATAAATTTGGCTTTTATTGTTCCATAGCCATCAAACGTTTCGAAATACGTTCAGCAGTAAATGATAAGCTATGCACGGAAATGCAGAAGAGATGGCAGAAGGAGGTCGAAATTATGTACAATAATATGGACTGCAAATTTGTTGTGTGAGTGCACGGACTTGATATGTTATGCATTTTAATTAATAATTATTGTTTATAATATTATTGTTTGTTTTAAACTGCAGCTCTGCTCTTCCAGTTCCATCCGATTTTTTAGGACAAGATGTAACCAATAGTCTATCTGCTGATGAATCTAGGTCATCATCTCTACCATTACCACTTTTGTGCATGGAATATTGTTCAGGAGGGGACTTAAGACGGCTATTAAAACGACCAGAGAATATTTGCGGACTGCGTGAAAAAGACGTTCGTACTGTGTTGTCGCATGTTTCTACAGCTGTGGCTTATCTACATGACAAGAGTGTTATACATCGAGATCTCAAGCCAGAAAACATACTAATTTACTACGATTCAGCAAATAATGCAATATACAAACTTAGTGATTTAGGCTTTGCAAAGGACCTATCAAATAGTTCTAATTTATGTACTACCGTAGTAGGTACCCTTCAATATCTTGCTCCAGAAATCTATCTTGGAAAAATGTATTTAAATTTCACAATACACACTTTTATTATCTAAAACACTTTCTGTTAATTTCTGTAAAGTATAATGTAATTCTAACAACTTGTCCCGTTTAAAGGTATGACAAATCTGTTGACTACTGGAGTTTTGCCTTGATCGCATTCGAAGTAATGACTGGTATACGCCCGTTTCTGCACGGAGAGTCACCGTCACAATGGTATATATCATCTTATTATGCATCACTGTTGATTTGCGCCCTATTTATTTAATCAACATATTATAAATAAATGCACTTAATATCTATTAAAGGTTACCACTGGTTGAAGAGAAGCCTAAAGATGCTATATGTATTTACAGACGAGATGACAGAAATATCGAGTTTTCAAAGTCAATTCCATTTTACACTCATTGCACTGAGTAAGTTTGATTGTGCCAGATGTGGTGGATGTATTAAATGCAATGTTATCCTGAAATAATATTTTTCTTTGTAGCTTATTCAAGCAGTGTATGGAAACTTGGTTGCGCACGATGCTGCAATTGGACCCTAGTAGAAGGGGTAAAAAACTATCTGCCCCAAACGAGATTGAGGGACGTTCGCCTTCTCCATCGATGCCTGTTGTCGGTCTGCAAATGCTTTTTAATATTTTAAGTACAAAATCTTTGCACATCAGAACAACTTCCAAACGCTTGGGATTTGCAATTGGAAAATCTACTAAAATGTTGGAAATCCAACAGTTTATAACTCGTGACATAAGACTACCTCTAGAAAATCAGTTAATACTTACTAATGATGGTATGGATGTGAAAAAAGAAGATTTAGCTGCAAAATTTGTTGAGGTGAAGAATAATTTATAATTGAGTTGTACATCACAAAATTTTTTATCGATAAATATCATTTAATATTATTTTGATATTTTCTAGCTTACAGATTTGTTTTTAATACCCCGGTCACCGGAACTTTTACGACAACGGTTGAAGATGCCGAAAAGTGTTAATACATTTCTCACATCTTGGCAAAGCATTAAAGATCCACTTAAATTAAGATTGATTTGGTCGTGTGCTGTGTACTTTGTGCAAGCGGAACTAGAGAAAGTAGAAACCATGAAAAAAGCTAGCAATGCACTAAAGTAAGACTTATTAAATATATTTTAGAATGTTTGAAAGTTTACATTAAAAGGATGAAATTATATTATAGTGAAAATGTTTATTAACTGTTTATGGAGTCAATTTATCTACATTTACAAGTAATTTGTTGTGGTACAAAATTTTAGGGCTTGGATTAATTCGAAATATGTGGTAGAGCTGAGAACTTTGCAAAGCAATATCGACAAAGCCGGAGCATGCCTTGAAAGAATTTTAGAACTAGAAGAGCGTTTGGAAGACATGGAAAGGAAAGTTAAAAAATTACCGAACGCGTCGCCCAATTCTGGAATTGCATACTGGAAATCAGAAATGGAAGCACTAAGAACATTTTATCGCGAATGTTTGGATGATTGGTGTGAAAATGTTGTTTTGAAACCGATTTCTGAGTCCAAGCTGGAAGAAATGTGAGCTTTTAAAATACTTTGTATATAATGAGGTAATGGCTCTAAAATTCATTCCATGTTTTATTGTTTCATATGGTGTTTCAGTTACTATACAATTCTACGTACTTATGAGGAAGGACGTTCATCTGATGGAAGTATTAGTGGCGCTCATAGTGAGGCTCTAGTCACAAATGTGTGCCAATTTGTTGTTCATCGGGACCATACTGCAGAAGCGATTGCACATAATTTGATGTAATATTTCCACTTGTTTAATAATGATTCAGAAGTTTGAGAATATAGGTAATATGATAAGCTGTTTAAATTGCTGTATTTTATATAGGGCGCAGTTGGAGAAAATCAAAAATGACCAAAACCTGGTGGAAAACCTTGGTTCAATAGTCGAAAAGCTTAATACACTGACTGCTGACGTAATGAATTATCGAT
>JAHZMT010002419.1:0-10954 GCA_027743785.1 Sinhomidia bicolor
TTATTTAAATGTTCCGTCCCGTATGATTTTACCTTCTGAAAAGCTACTAGTCTTTTCAAACATGAGCTTCCAACTCAAGTTTCAACATGGTTTCAACATGTTTTTAAAAAATTCAAATAGCATCTAACAAAATCCCTGAAATTTAAGCTTTCAGATAAGGTCAATTTTAAAATTATGCGTTTCTTAGTTCTACTTCTACTGTACATATTTTAAAAAAGAAATACGCTATAGATTTTTTTGCCAGGCTGTATGCACAACCGCCGCACGTCGCTATGCTATTATGATGCAAACTGCCTACCACCGCCACCGACGTACAGTGAATACGTCCTAAACACGCACTTGTATATTTATACTTACCTATGACCTAAATGAGATGAGAGCTGTTAGCCCATCAAAATAATGACGGAACCCTAGTAAGGTTCAGCGTAGCTCTTAAATTTAAATGTATATGAAACATTGCTAAATTTAAATTCATTCTGATGATTTTTTAATATTGTCTCTTATTGAATTGAAAGTTTTTATTTAAAAAAAACTCATTCGCTTGCATACGAGACAAGGGCCATTGAGATATTTTTAATACACAGTGGAGCAACGGTTGTGGTTACTTCAAACTAGCAACATTAATGCAATGGTTAGCCAGAAGGGTTATTGATTTCATGTAAATGTTTGGTATACTTTCACTTTCAGCAGGAACTCCGAGCTTAAGTATGTATCCGAATCACATAAAATTAAGTAGTTTTAATGGCACTTATTGTTAAATATTTAAGTTAAATATTTTAAAATTTTAGGGATATTGAAGAATTTAGAGCATTTTTACAGAAAGGACATGCCCTGTATTCCCACATGGGCTGTAAAAATGAGATCATTCCGTTACAAGACGATTCGAAATATGCATTCAAAATGGAGGGGCTAAAAATTAAATCGAAAGGTTTTTAACGGATTTACGGTTTTTGCTATTCTTTAAATTTCGTTTCTCTAATGTTAACACTAGAACAACGGCGAGTTTTTTTCATTTTGTTTTTATTTTTCTCAATTTTCAAACCATCTATAAACGGAGAGTCAACCCGGCTGGTTGGCTAATTTCTTGGATACCATTGTTACTGCGTACACTGACATTCCACGTTAATTGTCATGCTGTCGCCTTTATTAGGTACAACGTTACGTCATACCTTATCCGATGTAATTCATGTCTGTCTGTGTGTTTGTCTGTTAGTACTCTAACGTCTAAACGCTTTCGAATTTTCGACTTTTTACTTTTTTGTAATCGATTACTAGTCGCAATGGTTATATGGGGCAACGTCGAGTCCTCATATTTACACTTACATCTCGTTCATTGACTTTTTTACTGTATTTGCAAAGTGTATTTCATTAGCATTCGTTACTCCAAAACACGCGGTCAAAAAACTGTTCGATTTTTGGAAATTCGAAAGTCTGCTGGAGAATCCGAGGTGAGTTTGTCAGATAACCAGTTTTACTGCCTCCAAGATTATTTGAAAATCCTTCACGGTATGAATTATGAATGGCTTTTGATCCTAATAAACGCATTCATGTTATTTTTTTGGTAACATGGTCACATTCATTTTGCTGTACGCTCCTTGTTTTATGCTTTAAAAATCAGTTTAAAACGTAATCGTTGTCAAACACTGTTTTTATTTTGCTCAACAAAAATGAATTACCTGCACAAATAATTCGTAGTTAGACAGCTTAAAATAGCATAAGAAAATGTTCATTGTACACAGACAAAAATAATATTTTTCTAGTGTTGGTTAGAATTTAGAACCTTTTTATTATTTCAGACTTCTTATCAGTATTTTTTTTCTCTAAAAGGATATATAGACAATAGACAGATAGGTAGAAAGGTAGGATTAGGATTCCTGCTAAAAACCACCCTTTTAGTGAAATACAAAAGCTGCTTAAGGAATCTTACATAGCTAATAAAAAAGTAGCAAGTTTCCTAACCAATACATCACAAGTACATATAATGATTTAACGGTAATGATGAGAATCTCTGCCATAATTTGATTTTTCATACAAAATAACGTTTAGGGGTGATGAATACCAGAAAAACACTCACTGAGATCAATATCTGGATGACTCTGTTTAGTATCTTTTGACGTATTGAATTTTAGTTGCGGTAAACCACGTAACCACTGAGCTTTTGGCGATCGGTTCTTGTCTAGTGTAGGGTTACTGGCTACCATTCTTCTGAACAAGTCTTTCCGTTTCTTCTCATTTTTAGGACCGTTGCAAAGTCCGACTAGTTTCTGTATGTCAACTTCATTTGCTCCCCATTGTAGTAGTAACTGAAATATCGGAAAGAAAAGAAAGTTAGCCGCGCTCTGGAAGACCGTATTATTTTCTTGTTTTAACTAAAAAAGATTATTACATGAGCCAGCGTTTGATCACTCTGATGGCAGCTTTTGAAAATAACATCTAGAACTTTAAATAAACAGTCCATATTCGCCTCATTTTCATACCACACACAAAGAGCTCGAAGAACTGTTCCAAAAGTGGCCCGAATGGTGTCAATATGTTCGGAAACTTTTACCCAGGAAAGTAGAATACACCGAGAAGCTTTAAGGCATGCATTACTATCATCCCAACAAAGCGCTCTGAAAAGAAAAATGAAAATTTTTTCATACATTTACATATCATAATATTATTCATGTTCAAAATAGTGCAGTGAGTACTTACTGAATGCACAAATGAATGATGGATTCAAAACACATTGAATCAGCCAGCATTAATAATCCACGTTCTCCAGGGTCATCACCCGACGAAGAATTACTTTTTATCTCAGACAGCTCCGACGTCTCGTCCATCATTGTGTCTCCATCACCTTCAGATGCACCGTTTGTTTGCATGGAACTGTTGTGGATTTTGCCTTCCAAGAGTTTGTGGATCAAATCAAAATAATCCTTTGAAAGTAAACGAAGGGAGGTGTTTTCAAGAACTTCCTGTTCCTCAGCGTCTTCCCCAGATACATTTGCACTTTCAATGGCAGTCCAACGATTTGACAATCTTTCCAAAACTAATCATAAAATATAAATATGTGTTACTAATAGCACTATTGGGAACCTGGGGGTTCCTTGAGGTAATGACATAAGGATTTGTACTTTTACCAAAAACTTACTAAACGGACAAAACTTTTGTAAGAATGGTATCGCAACATTGTTAAACTGCGACATTGGACAGTTTAAAAGAAACGGGGAAAATACTGTTCTGATAACTCCACGTAGTCGGAAGTCATTCATTTTTGTACCATTCCATCCCACGAATAACAAATATGCTTCAGCCACTTGTGGGATGGAGTAAAACTTTGGAGCAAATAATCCAGGAGTACCTCCAAGAATACTATACGTCAATTCTATTAAACTTTGAACAAAAGCCTGAAAATACGGGAAAATGTTTTATTTAGAATTTAGTTCATCAAGCACGAACGTATGTATGTATGTATGTATTATTGAATGATTAATAAATAAGGCACACTTTTAGCTTATCAGCATGAGACTTTTCTGAATCGCTCCCAATAACTGAGGTAGGTATTGGTTCCCCTGCAGCTGTATGGGCTCCACCATTAAAGTGAATGCCCAAAATGTGTGATTTTTCTTGTTCACTAAGTTCTACTAGAAATGTCAACTGAGGATCGTCTAGTAGCGAGTGCACAGTTTTCACCAATCTTAACACAACTGGAAGTAAAGGACATACACTTTCATAAGCTGGATGCGGTATTTCTAATTCAGTTACAGGGCAACTTCTATTTTCCATTGTGTTGGCATTTTCTGCAACTGCGCGACTTTGTTGTAGTACACCATTTGATTTGTTTAACTTTTTTACTCGTCGAATGATACAATTAAGCAATGTTAAATTTTTCATGAACAGGATTCGTTTATCGTTAAACGAAGCCTCCTGTAGTATTAATACAAAGTTCTGCAGGGACTCGCAGTCTCTAGATATTTGACTCCAATTAGAGGACACTAGTAAACTTCCAACAAAGGCAGACTGTCTCGCAGCATCATTCCTGCATGTAAAATCCAAATTTGAAAAGCTTAGTAAATAAAGTGGCTTAAAGATTTTTTAACAGTAAGCTTCATTATACCAGCAATTGCATGTAATCAGTAAAGATTCCATTAGTGCTGTATATTCCATAGAACTTATTTTGGAAGCAATTGAAGTTGTTGCCGTATGAATGAATTCAAAAGACAAAGCCATTAGCTCAGGATACTTGGTAGATAACTGCCAGATGTAAAAAGTCATAAGTTAAAAATCTTTACCTGTTGTAATTTGTAATGCATGTAAATAAAATGATAAGCAAAGGTAAAGATTATCGGTGCAAAAATTACCTTAATCATTAACGCAGCAGCATGTCGTCTAATATCCCTCGCGTAAGTAACACTTTCGTAGTTGAAACACTGAAAGACAGATTCAAAAATTGAATGCATAAAAGTCAAATGAGTATCCCCAAAGGCACCACGTTGTTTAGATAGAGCCAGAAACACAAAGAGTGCAGACACGGTAGACAAAATAAGCGATTTTAGTTCCAGCGTTGTCTCTTCTTTAAATTTATTGTAACATTTTTCCAAATCCCGCAAACCAATTTCGACCATTTCGTTATCTTCCTGTAAAAGTTCAAAAAAATATGTACAAATACTGAAAAATCTAATACATCAAAATTGTTTTAAAAGTACATGTACATTTATATATATTTACTGAAGAAATAGAAGACGCAACAGCATCAATAACCAGCACTAAGGTTTCCCATTGATGACTTTGTACAACATTGGGGCTGTTTAGTGAGTTAAGAAGCCAAGAGTTAACTTCCTTGTACAACTTTGGAAGACATTTGCCAACATTTCGAAGCATTTGACTGAATTCTGTTTTTAGGCGTGACAAATCTTCCTTTTCGTCGGGTGTGGGAGGAACAGACACAAACTTGACACATATGGCATTCAGCAGACTTTCCGAATCAAATTCAACAGAAAAACGACAAAGGTAAAAGATAATTTGGTGGGCAATCAAAGTATTTCACTATGTGCTTATGATCAATTACCATATTAATGCTGTCCCTGTTGGAGACTCCGACAAGTTGGGCAACGGACTTTGGGCCTTCAAGTACTGATTAGCGGCAATTGTACCACCTAACACTGCCGTCGTTTGTGGTTTGTTGACCAGTTTTATTGTACAGTTGAAAAAATTCTCTATATTAACTTTGCCTTCGGTGACGCAAGGAGCTAGAAGGGAAATGATATCACCAGCTTTCCTTAAAAAGTCCAAGTTATCTGAACATTCATCAATACTTCTTAACAGTGGAATACAACATTCATTTTCCAGGCATATTTTTGGCAGTTCGTATTTATCTTCTTTCCTTACTGGCTTCCTCTCTAATGCCTTAACATTTTATATTACACAAATTAGTACTGAATTTTACACAATATTGGTTCTAGGATTTAAAATTTGGCCATTATATATCTAGATTTCTATAAAGTCAACAATGAGTTGTCAACCTGAATAATACAGTCCGCAGCTTCAATTTGAAACTCTTTCTCAGGAAGTAACGCAAATAGCACCGGGATCCTGTTCTCTTTTGTAAAAATAACTGGATTCAGCCATTCCAAGTACGGGTGGAGGCATCCCAAACACACTTTTCCACGACGTTTTAAGATTTCAGATCTACTTGCGTTAAATTGTTGTACCGATGTGATTAAAACGTTGTAAAGCGTTGAAATGACTTCCGGTGCGATAGCAGTCAAACTTTGGCTAAGTTCACGTCTTCTATCAGAGGAATCTACAAGCTAAAAATCCGGCGAAATCAATAAAGAAAAACGTAGAACAGCAACCAAAGAGTTAAAGTGGTCATAATTAATTACCTGTAATGTTACTACATCTTCGGCCATTCGTCTCAATACAAGTAGTGCAAGATCTGTGACGCTAGCCATTTCGAAGAGTTTTGGAAATAGATTTGGCCATAGTTGCGGCCATTCTCTTTTTGCAATCTCCACAATCACTCTGTGCAGCAATTAAATCAAGTTTGTATTTAGTGTAAAGAAAAAAACAAATTAACCATTGCATTAAACAAATTAAATATATTTGACTGATACTTACTTTGACAAGGCTTCTTGCAAATATGGAGGCCATACTGCAGAACCTGAATTCAACCCATTGTGCATGAGTTGGAAAAGTAGCTCCTGGTATTGAAATATAAAATGTAGCGTGAAATTTATCTATCGCAGTGCAAAAACATAATTAGTGATTTGTGTAAAACTTATTGCCAATTGTACCTTCACATGTTCACGATTCGTTAAAGCATTCCAGTGATACTTTGCCACATGTTCTATTAACTGAAGCCCAGCTAAAATCACAGGCTCCTGTAATTTTCCAGTAAGAACAAATCCGACAGTACAGAGTTCAAAAGGACTAGTTTTCTCTCGAAAATCAACGTAAAACTGATGAGCCTGAAGTCTTGCTTGACCACTGGCATTGGGATCAAGCGCTACCTATAATGACAATTGCAAAATTTACTAATTTCCGAATGCCGGACTAATGTCATTCAAGATCGATAGATTAAATGAATGAAAATAGATCTAAATTAGGTCTCCCGTTCCTCGNTCTTGCTTGACCACTGGCATTGGGATCAAGCGCTACCTATAATGACAATTGCAAAATTTACTAATTTCCGAATGCCGGACTAATGTCATTAAATTTATAGTTTATACAATGCAAAATTGACGACGAAAACTATGGAAGTTTAGTTAAATACCTGTACAGAGACGGCAATTTGATTGGCACGAAGTAAGACTGAATCATCGTTGAAGTTCATATCGCCTTATCGTCGGACCTGAGATGCTATTATGTATTATATTATATTTGTATTAGATGACGTATTCAAACTAACTTGATATCACCTCTTTAACCTTATTACGTAAATCTTCCAATCACGTGGTGACTTATACATCACCAGTAAAAACCCTTGCTTGCTTAGTGTTTCGATCAAATCAAGGAATTCGGACTTGGCTGAGTAAAACTTTTAAAAGGTGATTTAAAACAATTAGAACGATTATGTAATTGTTCAATTCAATCAAACATTTGCAAGTGCAATTCATTCAAAGCAATGCAATGAAACCGACAACAGTGAGTGACAGTGACAGTCGACCGAACATGAACAAATCCAAAAACGAAAATCCGGAAAAGAAGATCTCAGATCATTCAAATCTAAATATGCCCTGTCGCGCTGGAGTTTCCTGGGGCCAAATAGTACAAAACTGAACGTCAAGTTCAAGTTGGCAACTTGATGTTCAATAGAACTACATACATTGGAATTTCCAAATTGGAAATAGGGTGGCTTGGGCCTTGATTATTGAATCCATCCAATAGTTTCAACTGTGACTGTGATCATTGTGATTAAGTGAGCATTGCTAACTTCGCTACCTTATACTTGTACCGTCAAGGATGTTTTAAACATATGTTGTGTGGTGGTGTTGTAAATTTGAAATTAGTATCGCTGCGCTGATCACTGTAAATCACCAACTTTCAATTCATTATGGCTATGCTAATTGAGAATGCAGTGCCTAGCATATTTGTACTTACTTGTAAGGTAAGTACAAATATGCTTAATTGGAATGGAACTTAAGTTTAAGTTCCATTCCAGTTTGGAATTCGGATAAAAATGAAATTGAAGCAAGGATATTTCACGTGATTATTGTTTTTGAAAAACTTTTTTGTTATGTCAGTTCATTTGTATCATCATCATAATTATAAAACAAAATGAATGAAATAATTAAGAACTATACAAGAGAATTATTTTATAATTATTAAGCACATTATTATTAAGTTTACTTGTTTCTCTTTCCTCCAGGCAAGGTGCATGAATATAAATACGAAATAATCCCATCATCACCAGTGAGGAAATGATAATATTATCTAATCACCAGGAGTAAGAGAACTACATTCCATGTCTGAGTCTGAGATCGTGTTTTCACCTTCCTCGGGCACAGCTGTGGTAGTATTTGCTGATGTTTCAGTAGGAACTTCAGCGGAATTAAGAACAACGGACTCAGATGAGACATCAATTCCTTTGTCGGGTATAATTACGTCAACCGAATGAACTGTGGAAGTTGTAACATTCTCTGGTACTGTCTCTATGGACGTTGTGCCGCAAATGTTTGGCCTTGCAACGTCTGCCGTTGAAATAGGATCAAGAGTCACGGTTTCTGATGCACCTTCTTCCATAACTTCAAGAGAAGTTGAGAGAATGCCTTGTGCTAATTAAAAATTTTAAAAAGTACACTAAACATGTGATTGAAATAGTAGAACGTGGCAAGGCAAAATTTTGAACACTTATCTACCTTCGCCAGAATTCTCGCTGCTCACAGAAGTATTAGCCAAAGGATCAGACTCACCATCTAAACTGACAGCATCTGATGATACTACTGGTACTTTTTCGGGTATAATTAAGTCAACTGAATGCACTGAGGAAGTTGTAACATTGTCTGCAACCGTCCCAACAGGTGGAACACAAATATTTTGGCTCACGACGTCTACAGTTGTATCAACTGCCGTTGAAATCGGATCAAGGGCCATGTTTTCCGAGGTACCTTCTTCAATAACATCATGAGAAGTAGCGAGAATATCTTGTGCTGATACAGGTATGAAACAAGACATGCATACAACATATAATTTTACGAAAGTTTTAATTAGATAACATTACGAAAGAAAAACGGGAAAATTGTGAAAAAATATTTACCTTCAACAGGGTTCATACTGCTCACGCAAGTATCAGATGAAATTTCAGCAGTGTTAAGAACAACAGGTTCAGATGGGACATCAATGACTTTGTCAGGTATAATTACGTCAACTGAATGCACTGTGGAAGTTGTAACATTCTCCGGTATTGTTCCAATGGATGAAACACAAATATTTTGGCTGACAACGTCGACAGTAGTGCCTACCGCTGAAGAAATAGGTTCAAGGGTCATGTTTTCCGTAGTACCTTCTTCCATAACCTCAAGAGAAGTTGTGAGAATATCCTGTGCTAATAGAGCAATAACCCAAGGTATTTGTATATACTTTAAAAAATCAATAGACATATTTCAATCGAAGATTAAGAAATGTAAACGATTATCTACCTTCACTAGAGTCCATACTGCTCACACCGGTAGAAGTAGTCAAAGTATCTGAATCAGAGGCGACATCCAATGACGATACGACAGGCACTTTGTCGGGAGTTATAACTTCATCTGAGGAAATGGCAGAGGTTATAACGTTCTCAGAAATTATGCTACAGGCAGATGTTATAGTAATGTTTTGATTGATGACGTCCACATGGGTGGCAACGGTGGTTGTTGTAACCGCAACAGGATCTATAACCACGCTTTCATGAGGAATTAAGTCAACGGACGAGGTTGTTCGAACAGTTAAAAGGTCATGTGCTAGCAATAAAGTATGGAATAATTAAATTATGACACTTAAGTTAAAAAATAAATAAAGGATGAATTGGATGAAAACGTACAGTCAAGCGTTATAGTCCTATTGAAAGCCACTATTTCGGTTTCAGCCTCACATGAAGAAGAGCTTGTATTGCTTATATCGTTTCCATTCTTCTCTTCATCATTGGTCAACGAATGAGGTTCAATAGTAGAAACAACAAGAACTGTTTTCTCCAAACCCCTAAGGAACTTTTCTTTTTTTCTGTAATGACGAGTGGGCTGTAAAATCAGCTCGGTTAGTCGTTGAACAGTAAATGGCGCAGCTAACCGGAATAGGTCAAATCGTTCAAGAACAAAGCTTTCGTTAGGGCAAGTCGGTTCCTGAAACTGTTGAATAGCATTGACCATCTTGGTCCTGCCATCAACAAAAACAAACACTCGTTAAACTAATTAATAAATATCACTACTACCTTTAATATTATATATGATCAAAAGCAGAAAAATCAATTAGGGAATTAGTCAGTACCGAATAAGGTTTCGAACATGAGGCCATGGGAAAACCGTATTTCCAGATTTCGCCACAAATTGAAGATAATTTTCCAGCGACTGTGGTATATTCACAGGCTTATTGTTTATAAGAGCAGTGTTGAACTCTGGATAACATAAAATAATGTAGTGTTCAATGGTTTAACAACTATTTTTCAGGTTGTTGATTGTTGTATAAAACCAGTACACTTCTACTATTTTTTACCGTCTATTTCACGAAGAATAAGTTCCAGGTCATCTAGTAATAAGTCATTTGGTTGTCCCATGTTTACTTTCATCTTCTGTCAAAAACCTAGATTTAGATAGACATTTTAAATAAATCTTATTATATCAACAAAAGAATAATTTACGTACTTTTATAACTTCATACTATAATTTAATTTTCGAGTACAATAATCGCAACAAAAACTACTTATTATTCATCATCCCAGATTCCATACCTTCTTAGAACTAATATAGAACTGAAGACGAACTTGTGACGAATATATATCCACAATCTATATTTGTTCTGAACTATTTATTTATTTCTGTAAAATCTTTAATCTTTACGTTTAATTACAACTATGCAAGTTCCTTTATCTGGACTGGATACTTCTACTACTGACTGACTCACAAAACAACTCTTTTTTTTCTCTCTCTCTGTCTGCCTGCATCAAATAGCCAACCGTGTCCAGTTGTGTCGGCTCATTCACAAACAAGACCATTCTATAGAGGATATATTAAAGAATCACTATGCACAAAATGACTGCGTGGTGAGTGTGCACAAAGTTATTGTATATTCTAACTCTCTCTAATACATACACAACAGATACAGGACTGTTGACGAGATATAAACTATCTCATTCGAGGTTTCATTCAACCGGTAATCTAAGAATATTAAAACTTAGAAAGTCGTTCTTAATAGCAGCAGCTTTTTGTCCGTGATAAATTGGCGGTGTTGTAACAACGCCATGCTTATAATTCGCCTTGTTTAATTGCTAAAAAAA
>JAHZMT010002420.1:0-30981 GCA_027743785.1 Sinhomidia bicolor
AGAAATCAATGACCCTTTAAGCAACAACTGCCTTATAACTGATCCCGATGCAATAATGTAGCGTTTAATAAATTATCCAGATGAACCTAAATATGTAGTCTTTTCTTAATTTCTCACTTTCACGTCATTATTTTGTTTGCTATAATTGGCAATATTGGCATATTGGCATTAAATTTTTAGTTATTTTCAATTTTGTTCACACGTTTCCTTTGTTGTTTGCTGCATGACAAATAGCGTGCGTTAGGATTTCAACATTCACTAGAATTGTTTCAGAGTGCCCCAAACTTGGTTCTTGATTGTGCATAAAATTTGGTTTTTCAGTATTCCAGGATTTTACAAGCAAAAGGGAAAACAAACTTTTCCTGGGTTTTTAATGCACTCACTCGTGCATGCATGAAAGATTAATTCATGTGATGCAAGAGCGAGACTGCTGCTGCTGCTCTGTTGAGGAGGTGAGTCTGTGTGACTGACTGACTGACTCACTGACGTGAGGAAAGATGGATGAATGATGGGATGGATGATGGTTGCAAATAATTGTAATTAGAAAGCTGTGCAAATAAATCTGCAAACAGCAGATAATAAGTGAGAAATTGTACATAAGTGGTTTGTTTTTATTTTTTTGGAAATAATAATTCAAAGTTATTTAGTCATAATTTCAAAAATAAAAAAGTTCTTTAGGTTTTAGCAGTAAGGTCAGTCATCTGTTTGTGCAGTCAAATAGTCAGTTGTGGTTGTCAGTTTTATTGTGCTTATAATTTTTAGTTTTTTATGTAAACACTCATTAGAGTACTTCCTACTGTTCGTGTGAAAAGATTGTAAGGTAGGTTGATTAGAATGGGAACGGGAAAGTGCTTTAACAAAATAACCAGTCTACCTTTGTGGTGGTCTTTGGGATTTACTAATAATAATTTTGTTTCAAGAAAATTAATAGTTTGTTTTGTTCATAGGTTGGCCTCAAGTAGCAGAAAGTTCTTTGTTACCGATTTAGCACAGGGAGTATTTTAAAACTCGTTTTAGAGCAGAAAACAATATTTATGCCAAAGAAACAAATGGAGTGGCTTTCCCGTTGTGAGAAACTCAGACAGCATTTCTTCAGCCGTCTTTTTTCAATTGACAGTCACGGACTGTGACGGAGGAAACAATATTTGCTGGTATAAATGACTTGCAATTTTAAATTGCGTACATTTTGTTTGAGAAAGCTGAAAATTTACAAATAAAAATATTAATGTAAATATTTTTAATAAATAGGCAGCAGGGGCAGGAAGTAGTGGTGGGAAAATGGGCGACTCCACAAATACAACGTCTGTGAATTCATCATTAGGAGATAGTGCTGCTGGAAACGTTGGAGCTGGAGGGACTGTTTCTCAGTCTTCACCTCTACACTCGGGAAGTTCTTCTATTGGTGGATTAGAAAATAGTAATGAAGGGGGACAGCCACCTCCAACATATAATGACTCATCAGGGCATCGTGAAGGTGGTGATCCGTCATCTTCGTACAACCTCGAATTGTTTCGTGTTGGAGTTAGATTAGAGCTTCCTAGCAGAGACTTGGTCCAAGAGTTTGCAAAGTTTTCTATGGGGGAAATAAATTGTTTCGCTATTTCGCTTAAAAAGTAAGGCAATGGCAATCGAAATGGCCAAGTTGGCGTCTAGTATGTTATGTTTTGCTTTTACTATCATGCCGTCACTTTGTGTTTAGGTCTGAAGAACTCTTGCTTCTTAGTGATCATCACTGGTCCACAGGGTTAAGTGAAGTGGGGTCAAATCAGACTTGGTGCATGAAGCGAGTGCCTTGGTTTAATGATCCTCTCAAAAGAATAACGGCCCTGTCCTTTGATGATGAAGGAACGTTGTACATTGGAAGTACGTACATAAGATTAATAACTTGATCTGATAAAATCTGATAAAAGTTGTTGTCATTTATATTTTCATGTGTTTCTGTAGCACTTGATGGAAATGTCATTGAACTGAAGGCGTTGCGTGTGTTATCTGACCAACGGGATTCAGATTTAAATACTCTTTACCGCTTACTTCATAAAGTAATTTAATAATATAGTCTGTACTTACTTTCACTTTAGGTTTGACCACTTGTCAATTAGCATTCATTTTGTTATAGATTGTTCAAATACTGATTTGGAATCAGGACAGTCACAAGATCCTCCTTTGTGTTGGCTCACACGGAAACCTGGCCATTATCAGTGGTTCCTCTACTCCAGTCAACGTATCCTTTACCACGTCTATCGTCCGCGTGGAACTGTTCCAAAACAAAGTGGGTCTCACATGTGCTCTTGTCTGTCTCGAGACTGGCCAAAACGTATACACAGTTCTAGACGATTTGGATCTCCCCTCTCAACAGAATGAATCTCATCAAAAGAAATCTATTTTTCGTAAAGCTAAGGATAACCTCATGTCGCGCCTATCGGATGACAAACTTCATTTTTTCAGTAGTAAACGATCAAAGCAGGACTCACAAGGACCCATGTCCTCTTCGACGGGAACAGCTGGGAATCCTGCATTATCCGGAAGTTCTCCCATAACAATGAGTGGGGGTTCAACTCAAACAACAGGAGTTCCAAATCAACAATCTCACCATCATCATCATGGCTCATCGCCTTCAGACGGCAAATTCACCTCGCCAGTCACTTCCGGATCAGGATCTGCTTCAGTCAAGTTTCAAAGTTTAGAGGAATTTCATTGTCGTGGCGAACTTAGAAAAGTGAAAGGACGATCTCAGTTTGCGAGACATGCCTACAGTAAATTAGATGTAAGGCTAATAATAATTAATAATAATTATCTGATTACAGATAATTTTGGATTCATGAAGATTATAAAACACATTTTTGCTGTAATTTCCAGATTTTTGACGATGATTTTCGCCAAGTTTCTTCCGTTTTTGTAGTCCCTAATATAACTCTCGTGTTTGTGATCAATAGGCTGTATTACTGTGTAGATCACACAGCGAAGCTTTTAAGAGTATCGTTGGTGCACAATGGTTCGGTAAGTATTAAACTCTTGTTTCTAACTCATTAAAAAAAATGTCAATCGAATGATTTGTTTTTAACGGGATAAAATTATTTTAGTTGAAAGATATAGCTGTGATCCCGTTTCTCCCCCGCATTTTCTCAATCGAAACTATGGGAGAATCCCCCGACTCTTCATGTTCTGTGTTCATAATTGCTGAAGATGGAATTTACGAGTTGACCCTGAGAAAGGATCCCGTTAACACTTGTGTAAGCATGCTTCTCAGGGAAACCAGTGCGGGTATGCTGGAAGCAATTTGCAACGCGCTAAATGTAAGCAAAAGCCAAGTGTGTGCTATCGCTGGTGATATAAAGGCGGACGAAGGAAAGTTTTCCAAGAGTATATTATACTACAAGTTGGCTGGTCTGACCTACGCGCAAATTAGTGCCAAGTTTGGAAGTAAGGGACTGATGCCAGCCATGTTATTCTTTTTCGAGCTCGTCGATCAAGAAAAGACAAAATTGTACGGGGGTTTTCAGGATAAGCAAGTGATGTCAGACTTGGCATTTTTAGGAAGAATAGAGCAGTATTTAAGATATGGCTCGGTGCGCTCCAAAGATATGCCCAGGAATCCTGGAACGCTGGTTCAAAAAATGATTACGAGTAACATCTGGTACTCGTCAAAACGAGCGGCGGAGTGGCTTGCGGAACCGGAGCTGCTGTGGTCTTTAAAGCTACTTGGGAAAACTCGACTCTGTTATCCCGATATTCTACAAGGACTTCAGCAAATGGAGGAGGAGAAATTGGTCGAGTGCCTGAAGAAAAACCTAATTTGGAAACTAATGACACAAGACTGGCTCGCATTGTACAGTGCTCATCCATTAGTTTTTCTTTGGTTTCGGGAAATTGTACAGAGTTATACGAGACTGGTGGATGTGAGGGTACTCAATAGATTACTTTTTGTGCTTCTTCCATGGAGAAGAGAGCTACAAAGAAAAATTTTCACAGAGATTTCAGAATCAGCAGAAATCATCAACTATGCCAATCCTATGGACGTGCAAAGAATTATGGTAGATGACTACGTGGAGTTGTTTGTGATTGTACTGTTGGAACTTATTCGCAGAAAGGGAAAGGTGAACCCGTTACCTAGTTTCGTGTTCAAAAGTGATGCTAGGCAGATACAGCGAGTTGAAATTCAAAATCACAAGACCAACATGGTTGCCACATTAATGCTGTCCTTTACCTTTCAAAAAACCTTGTCAGCAAGTACATCTCACGTGTTAAGTGTTCGAAACGGAAAAATATACGCATGGGGAGAAAATAAATTTGGCAAGCTCGGTGTTGCTGGAGGAGCTGCTACTACTAACTTTCATAAATTTGTAGAGAAGGAAAAATTCCAGTATCATTCGCCAACTCTTGTAAATCTCTCACCGGTGCTAAAGCTGCACGTGGAGAGTGTTTGCGCAGGTGCCAATCATTCTGTGGCATTAACTTCTGTGGGTACACTTTTGGTCTGGGGGCAGAATAACTTTGGACAGCTGGGCATTGGAGCATCTACGCTGTGGGTAGCAAGACCTGTGCCACTTGAGATGCCTGATGTGATATTTACTTGTGTAGCTGCAGGCAGCTATCATACTGTCGCCGTGGATCACTTGAATAGAGTTTGGACTTGGGGATGGGGTGTAATGGGACAATTAGGTACAGGTCAAGTGGAAAACTCATTCTTCCCACAGTTGGTCGACATCAAGGTACAATATAGAAATTAAAAGTTCTAATCTTTACTTCATAATGCTTAACCGACCTTGTCATCAATACTTTGAATAATAATTATTTTGTGTACTTTATAGGAGAAAATAGTTTCCGTATCTGCGGGCCACTCACACACTGCATTCCTCACATGCTTTGGTCGAGTATTGACTACTGGTTGCAACCACTTTGGGCAACTGGGTCTGGGGATTCAAGGACAGAAAGTGAAAACACCGCAAATGGTTACTGGAGTGCCGGTAGGGACCTTGATCAGAATTGTGGAATGTGGAACGTCGTCAACGGTAAGAATACTATGCAATGTGCAAATAAAATACGTAGAGAAATCATTTTACAAAACTCACATGTTACTATAAATTCCTAAGTCAGAAATGCATTTTCATATTTATCTTTTCTATTGGTTTATAAAAATATTTAACGGCAACAGTATTTTTTTTATAAATAACAACTATTTTTGTTACAGTAACATTACAAGGAATATTTCAAGGTACGCTATATAAGTTAGTTTGAAAAATCAGCTAGGCTACTTTAAAGACAGAAAGCTATTAGGGAAGAAGTTTAGGAAGAAAAAACTAAATATTATATACATATGTTGATATTTTATCCAGTTTCAGTAATGAAAAACAATGAGTTTGAAAGTTTCCAGTTGTCATTTTCCATTCTCAAATTGATTTGGATACTTTTTGTACACACGGTTTAACGACGTTAACGTTAGCTTAATTGGTAACTCTAGTTTACTACTCATCCCCTGCGGCAGATTCACCTTCACCGACAACAGTAGTGTCTTCAGTCTCTGGCTCGGCGTCTGCTTCAGAGTCGTGCTTTTCATGCCACTCTTGCACTTCTTTTTTGAGCTCATAAGTGACCCAGAGTTCGTAGAGCATATAGACAACGTTGAAAAGATATGTTATCACGTATATCTTGCCGTTTTGAGTGTAGATAGTTTTTGGAATGAAGAGAATCATGTCAACGGTAATGTAAATTATGGAGATTATGAAACAAAGTCTCACCATACTGTAACTTCTCTATTAAAGTTTACAAAGAAAAATGAATTATAATAGATAACGTTGAAGAAAGTTTTAAAAAATAAATGTGTCGTAGCACTTACTTTTTGAGCTCCAGTGAAAAGGAGCATGGCAATGAATAGGGACGCTGTGGGTCGAAAGATGAGTACGGAAAGAAAAAATGCTTTCTTGGCGTCTACAGGAAAAAATACAGCACAACAAAAATATCAATTTAGCTATCAAATCAGATCAAAGAGTTTATTCTACGGAATATCCGGTTATAAAGTTGTTGTATACATACTTCCATAACTGAGTAATCTAGCAATGTCTTGATTCTCTGGAACCTCGTCCAGATATCTCCGTACAAGTTCTGGATGCTCAAATATCGCATAAGTCACAAGGCCGAAAACGATCAGGTACGCAATTGATGAAATCTGTATGTAGTAAGAATGAAGGTCAGTTTTAAAAAGGGGCACAATTTCAGCCAGACATATGGATTCGGTGAATACAATTTGCAGGCCAAGAATTATGTAATAGTAATAGTAGTCGTACCAGGTCCAGCATTGCCAGTAATCTGGCTTCGGTTCTCGCCGTTGATGAACAGAGAAACCAGCGCTCTGTCATGGCTTTTGGCCCGTGGTGGTGATGATGATGATGGTGACCACTTTGATTATGATGACCACTGTGATGATGATGGTGGTGGTATTGATTGTGATGATTATGTTGGTTATGGGGAATGAGTAAAACAGATTTATTACTTCTACTGGTACTACAACTGCTACTTGGAGTAGGTGTTCCACCTCCACTTCCACTACTACTACACCCTGCTGTTGTAGTGGTTCGGCTGGTAGAACAGCCACAACTGCTGGTACTGCTTCCAATACGACTTAACTGTTTGGTGTTGATTGTCTAATAAATGATAATAAAGTCCAGAAACAGGAAGTGGATTGGAGGAAGGAATATTTGGAAACGATTTAGATTTCGTATACATATGTATCGGTATGATTCAATATGACGATAATTTGAACACAAATGAGGAAAGGCAGAGAAAATTACTGTTGTATTGGATTGGGTATACAAACACACAGCTCGACAACATGCGACACTTACTTCTTGAACACGACAAGCGACAAAAACTGTACACTGGGACAACAACAAATAACTACTTGACTGGAGTTGGAAGGGATTCTGCAGAAAACTCTCGGTATGCTTCACACACATATATATACTTTTCTGTTACCTCTGCTGATGAAGAGCTCGTTGTCGTCATCGTCATCATGAACATGAGTGTAATTTGAATGTAATGTAAATGTGTGCTTTGACTCTGGCTGATGTTCAGTTAAAGACGAATGCAGTTCGAATGCCTCGTTATAAAAAACGGTTTTTGTAAACCTCCAAAGAATCCTCTTCGTGTGGAGAACAATCAAAATGCTAAATAGTCATTTCATGATTTGCTCTTGTTGTTACTGGTCAATTATGGAGCGTTGCTCTCTGCTGTCGTCTTTGTATCCTGATAGATGTTTCCTCTTCTTCGAGGGTGCGGGCGGTTCTAGCTTTCGTTTTTTTTTTGGCGTGAGGAAAACAAGGAGAAAGTAGATTTTACTCTGCACACGTCACGGGTGGTAGCGGTAGCGTTGCTTTTCGTTGCAAGTTGGGGTTGTTGCTAGTTTTTTTTTTGTGAGAAAAAAAGTACATCTAAATAAACCAGATTTCATGTTTGCAAGTATTTATGAGAAAGCAGGGCAAAAGGAGAAAGTGAATTTACCAGTAATAGTATTATTATTGCAATTTTTAGCTTGAATATACGGTGTATTTATGGAGAGGGTGAAAGCTAAATTCATTCTGTTTTGAGTCATTTACAGAGTCATTTCAAGCTCTAATAGAGGCATAATATATAGTCTGGCCAAAAAACAAGAGTATGGACTATGGTGCATGACACGTTGTGTTGATGTTGCTGATAGAAAGAGAAAGATAAGAAAAATGGGAATTACAATAGTGCATGGCTTCTTGTTAGAAATGGAACAATGCTCCAAACTTGTGACGTACATTCGTTGTGTTTGGAATAGTTTGGAGGTGTTGTGTACTTGCTTACTCATTTATTTGGGTTTAGCAAGAAAAATACAAAGTTGACTGTCGTGATTATGAATTATTCGTGCATGGTAGAATGGAAGGGGGGATAGGTCATGTCATAAAAAAATGTTTTATGGTTTCTTTTGCCATAGTCATAGGTATTTAATTCATTGAAATATATCAAGATCTAGAGGAAACAATGCAAAATACTCAACATAAAAGATGCTAAAATGTGGTTATTATAATTCGTCGGGTAGTGGTTGTCCACCACTGGTGGAGTTTATAGAAAGAACCCAATGCCAATATGTACGACATATTATATTTGAGGGTGTTGGGATGTGGGTATTTATTACAGGGACAAAGAGAAAAGAGCAAAAGGTATTATGCTACCTGTATATAGGGACAATATGTGTAAATAGGTATGCGTGGAATTTAAGAGTAGGGTAGCAGTCACGTTTTGTGAAGAAAGCAAGCAGGAAGGTGGCAACTACCTAATTATTTAAGCATACACATAGTTCGCTCTGCTGCATGCCGTCGCCAGTTCTCTAGTTTTACCCATTTAAAGGAAAATTTGCAGAGGTGATGGTGGTCTGTTGGTCAGTCATTATTAAATGTGGATGTTAATTTTTTAGGAATGCTACACAATTGAATGAAAATGAGTTTTTTAGTATGTTTACCTTTATATTATGTAAATATAATTTGCAGTATATTTTCCACCGCAAATGCTCCTAGTGATTTGTACGTTGTTGTTTGTACTTTTAGTTATTTTTTTCACTACAACAGTAGGTACACGACGGATATATGTATGGTAGCTTGTTCCCAGTTGCAGTCTTGCAATTTTTTGTGGCAAATGAAATAAAAGGTAGTTTCGTTAGTATTAGTACTGTGAGAATTTTTTCTGCCTTGCGTTCTTACTTTTTTTTTATAAAGTTGAAAGTTGTAGCTCTGTGACTTTGATATGAAGAATATTAAGATGATGAGGTTTAGACATGCTATTACTACGGTAGTAGTAGCTACTTTGCACAACAATAAACACAAAGTGGTGATCTTGTTGATGATGATGATGACGAAGCAGTCAATACCGTAAAAAATAGAATGTATGTGAAAAGAAATATTTTAGTGTGTATAAATAAATGCTCACTTTTTTCAACTACACTTTTTAAAGCTTGGCTTCTGGTCACGTTCATCACACTGTTTTACCCAGCTTCTACCAGTTGGTCACGCAGAATTGCTAATCGTAATTCTCGAGCTAAAGGAGAAAAGATTTTGTTGATGACTTTCTTCGTAGAGCTTTCGTTACTGTAACTAGTGTACCTACTGGGAAATGTTAGAGCTTTTATAATCCACCGTGTCATGTCATTTGATGATATATGTATGTATGAATGTACACATGTCGGAGTAGCCTATGAAAAGGTTTATGCCTATGGTTCAGGGTTGACTTGACTGGCTGGAGCTGGAGTTTGTCGGGCAAATTGCTGTTGCTAAAATAAATGGCCATGTTCAAATTCTGTTTGTGTAATTGTAATAGTTTTAATATAAAAGTAAGTAAACTTGGTTTTGTACGCTTTTACTTGACTTGGCAGTGGTGACGCTAATCAATAATTTAGACTGTGAAATGAGTCGGGCATGATATGGTTGCTGCTGCAGTATTCCCTGTATGTACATACATATGTATATGCATCATATATCCCATTGAAGTGTATAACTATACGAAGCAAATTAGAAGGAAGAGAGCAAAAGAGTTAAATTTTAGGTTGAAGGAAAAAAAAGAAAGCAAGCTGACTTTAACTTTGACTGCCTGCTGGTTTGAGAATATGGTTGCGCTGTGGAAAGGATAGAAAAAGTACTGCTGAGAAATCTGATAAAAATTATGACAGTGGTCGGCAATGAATTGTTTTATGTATGTATGGCATGGAAAAGCAGTGAAGGTTGACGGTAATACATAGCGATGACAGTGAAATTATAATACGCAGTTTAATGCTAATAATAAAGGTGGAATGAAAGGTGGTGGTACGTGCTGGAGCTTTACATTTCCATGTTTTTAAGAAACCTTGAGTTGCTGTTCTCTGTTAAAAAACATTCCAGGGAAAATACGGCATCAGCAGCAACAGCACAGAAGAACAAGCAGAGATATTAGTGCGAAAAGATAGACAAGGACCCTCCCCGGTTTACAATGCGTTGTGTGGAAATAAATGTTCCAAAGCAAAATGCGGATTCACAACAGCATGCTTTTAAAATGGTAATGAATCGAAGAGAAAGAAAGGTGGAGGGCACAATTTTATAGTTGTAACGTAACAGTATCGTGTAGTAATTTTGTCTGTTGCTGCTGTTTTAGTCAGAGCAGTATTTCTCCTCTCTCTGGTTCTATTATGTTGTTGTAGACTAGTTGTATAATGTGTTGTTGTGATGATGATGGATGGGATAGATAATAAAACATGATTACCATTATGATTTCATGATGACACTCGAATGGCATTACCATTGAATAATGAATGGTTATAGTGAAGAGGAGAATATGTGAGCAGCAGCAGCGGTTACTGACAATGACACAGTTTGCTTACTCTGTGAAGGTTACGGTTCACAATTTTTAGTCATGAGTACGGTTTTGTAAGAAAAAAGAAAAGTGTATTTTTATTCTTTTGAGAAAATTGTATTTTTATATTGGAGCTCACATATTTTGTTACTGTCTTTTTTATGTAAGTTTGATTGTTGGACGGAAGGAAGTACATTGGATGATATATGGTTAGAGGACGAAAACGGAAGTAAATGGTGAAGTAGTAACCAGTAGTAGAAAAAAATAATTGAAAGCGGATATGATGGTCGATGAAGTTTAAGATGTTGTGATGATGGTTGTTGTAAGGCAGCGGTGAAGGGTCGTTGGTACAGGTCAGGTCACTTTGGAAGATGAATCCTTTGTTGTTCGGCTCAATGAGAAAGGGTTGATTGGTTGTATGGTGGTGGTGGTGGTGTGGCTAGAAGTGGGGGTCTTCATCGGATGGTTGATGGACGGATCGTTGGGTGGTTTTGGTTGGCTGGGTTTGGTTCGTCCTTCAAAGAATGGTCATCAGATCAGGTTTTGATAAGTTGGTCCGAACACTTGGGGGGATGTGAACCACCATCTCCAGTGCCACCTCCGCCGCTCGCTCCTTGCCCTTCAATCGTGTACACAGGGTCATGTTCGGGTGTAGGACTCTCTATGACGAATGCGGGATTAGGCCCGTCATCAATACCTTTTGCGAAGACAGTTGAACCCGAGTGGAGATCTCGGATTAGGCCAAGGACAATCCACAGCTCGTACCACTTGTATAGGTAGACCATTATTGAGGTGGTGGTGATGAACACACGCCGTTTAAAGTTCCACAGGGCGAGAATAACCATGAACAGGCCAAGGAGCACTTCCAGCAGGGTTATCCCAAACCACACTTTGAGGAGACCTTGCTTCTCCTACACACAGTCATTATCATTTAGAAAATGGTTGTGGTCGTGTATAAGAGGAGGAGGAGCAAGATATCACAAGTGTAGTTGTGGTTTAGGTGGTGTGATGTTGGGGGTGGAAGTATCACACAAGTATCATATATGAAAATACACAGAGAAAAAAATGGAGAGAAGAGAAAATAGTTCTAAGGTGCAAATGTCAACAAAATTGAAATTTAAATGGGCCAGGTACCTTTTCTGTCGCAAACAGGAGCGTGCCTCCTACAAGTAAACACATTTTAAAGCATTTTATAAGTCAATATATTCCATAAATTCTACAAAATTCTAGCGCTTACCAAGAGCCACATTCCAACCACACCAAACCAACAGCCCCGCCACGAAGAAATTTTGTTTTTGTTCTGTACGTCACGGTGTATGCATAAAAATATTTTTCACCAATTGACAAAAATATTGTAAACTTTTAATAATATTGAAAAAAGTTTGTAAAGCTATGAAGCAAGCAGTTTGCTGTTAGCGACCTTCTAAATCCAGTAGAAAATTGAAATCTCTCAGTGTTGAGTTATCAAACATTGTTGTGTTTTTAAACTCATCTGGCCTGTTTTTGAGCAGCTCACAGAACCATGTGGAGTAGATGAGAAACATGAGCGAACAAAACTTGCAAGTAAAAAATAGAATCACTGTAAAGCACGTTTTAATTACCACTTTCATAATAGTCTATGTATATTTCTGAGATGCTTACAATATCAAAACTAGCCAAAATTTTAGCTTCCGCTTTTGTCGTGTTTGAGCAACAATACACTTTTGTCTCAATATCCGTCCCTAAAGCCGCCATTTGTGATTGTAGAAAACTATCCTGTAGAATAGAAGGAAAGTTTGAGCTGTAAATTAATGCTAGTATTTATATCACATTTTAAAATGAAAATACTTGCAATTATTGAATAAATTATATTTAATTTTTAAAAAATGATTCCGATACAATTTTACAAATTGTCGGGTGTAAATTAGCCATGATTGATCACAGAAAATGTATGACGGTATATATTCTTTAAAATAGATACGATATCCGATGGGATTTTGGGTGAAAAGGAAACTTGTAGGTAGAGTGGAATGAATTGCTCTTAATCTATTTTTCAGACTTTCTAATTATTTTCCAGCAATATTTTTTTTCAATAATAAAACGCAAGAGTAAGAAGGAAACACGGAGAGGGAATCAGTCATTTTGTATACATTTATATTTTGTTAAAAGAAACAACTAAAATAAAAAATATGAAACGCTCTGGACCGGGGAGGAAACAAGAATAAATACTAGCCGTTGAAGGAGTAGTTGTTGTAAATAGAATTGAATTAATCTTATTATTATTATTATCAAGATATATGTATATTGCAAACCTTGACGTGTTGTTATTATTATATAGGTTATGATGATGATAAAAGTAATATTGTTAGTTTACTTTTTACTTTGCTCTATATATATATATACCGGTAAATGACCAACAATACTATTGCTCAGAAAAAAAGTTGGTGTTTATGTGTTATGATTTGTTTTTTATTTTATTTTATTTATTATTTATTGTAATTTGTCAGCAGTAGAATGACTACAATAATATATTATATAGGATTAGTTGCTGAAATTGTGGTGATAGTAGTAGTAGTAGTAGTAAGGTAATTGAGTTGCTTGTACATATTGTCTCTTGATTGAATTGAATTCGTGATTGTTACTGCTAACTTGCTACTACTGAGCTCTTTTTCACTGATATTGGTTTGTTGGTGGTGACAGTGTGAGAAAATGATAATATGGATGGAATAGGAATTAATGTTATGTATGTTAAAAATATTATTTATGGCAGTGTGTTTCTGTGTTTGTGGATGAGAGAGAGAGAGATGAAGAAAAAAACAAGTGCACAAAATCAGGTATGGTTTTGTTTGAGCTGTTTTCCAAATAATGAAGGTGGTGAAAATTAGAACAGTATAGCAGCAGCAACACCACTACCACCAACAACAATTTCTCTTTCTTTTATTTTTTTTGGAGAATTGGTGGATTAAAGGGAGTTGACCACTACAAGTTTATAAGTATAATATAACATGTTGACCGACCAAGAGAGAAAGCGTGGGTTTTGCAGAGTTGGAATCTGCAATATGTGCTTGATATATAAACGTTTAAGGATGTAAAAAAAATCTCAGCAAGTCAATCCGTTTGTTTGTTGGTGGTTTGCTTGGTTTCATGCATGACATGTGTTAAAAAGGTTATCATTACGGGTGATGGAGACATGGAAAACGGTGCGATGGTAGGAAAGCACAAACGGGTAAAAGAAAAAAATGGTTGTGTGATTTGCTTTGTTTGTTTGGAATTACAAGAAAATTACTTTGCTGCATGCATGCATAGAAAAGTTAAAAAGAAAGAAATTATAATAGGGTCTTTACTGTTATTGGGTGTATTGTACAATGTACAAACGTTAGTGTTATATTTATGAATATATAAATATATATATTTCTTGCATGCGTTGCGGTGTTGGTGGTGGAACATGGCATCTTGCAGATTTGATTCAAGTAGGTATGTACAATAATGTACAACTGTTTGGTATTGTTTTGTTTAAGGTGAAAGTAAGAAGGGAAAATCTGAAATGGATTTTTTTGTTTAAAGATTTGGGTTCTGATTAAGATGGCGATGGCGGTCCGTACCTTCCAATATTCCCAGCAGGTAGAAAAATGCATGCAAATTTTATTGGTAGGTATTATGATGCTTTATGCGACGTGGAGAAAGTTTCCAACGCAGGAGACATGTGTTACTGGGTAAAACTCTTAACTGACTCTTATTTACTACTGTATGTACGTACTTACAGTGGGCACTGCTGCCACACAGACAAAAAAAAACAAAGTGTTCTTGGAGGACGGGACAACGGGGTCAAAGAATTTATAGAAATACATAAAGATCTAGTTGCTATACGTCGACATTGCTTTGTCCAATAATATGTGGTGTAGGTATAGTGCATATTTGTAGAAATGCACAATCTTATTAATAACGCGAACAATGGGAAGAAGGTATGAGAACAACTAGTTTGGTGAGAAATTGTATCCACGAAAAATATAGAGTACTACTACTACTACTACATTGCATATTTTTAGTTTTGACTTTTATTGATGGATGACTTAGCTGAGGCAGTGGAGAAAGGAGTGAAAGATATGAAAAAAAGGTACAAACATGGCACAAACAAACCGTATGAGTACGTACATAAAAGGTATATTGTTGAATCTATAGATTGTCGAGAGAGATTACTACCAGCATGTATTTTGAGTTTTTGACCGTCCCGAAATAAAAAAAAGTCGGAAACCGGAAATGAAGTATGAACTGAAGGAATGTTGCTGGATTAGAAAGGTGGTCATTTGTCACGCGATTCACAATTTTAACTTTGGTGTACAGTACCTGTAAGTTATGCAATCTAAAATATTGATTGTACTTTCCATTGGCGTAGAAAGTGAGATGAAAGTATACAACTTGATGGCAATAATGCTGGCTTAATTAAAACCAAGAAGAAAGTAATTTTTAAGAATACAGCGAGTATTTATGCATTGGATTTTTTGAAAAAAAAGGACATGCTCATTTTATAACATGTTCTTTTGAAATATCTGATGCTAAAGTAAAGTGGGGATTCCAAAGCTGGTTCTTTAAATAAAATAAGAACTGGTCATTTCACCCCCCAGACAAGAAAAAAATACACTGATGTATAAAGGAGAGATGTAGGAGCATTTGAAATGATACAAAAAACTGATGACGTATTTTTTGCTGATTTTTATTTCAGGTGATGGTAACCACGAAAAATCGTTTATTTTACTCTGGCCTAAATCCCGCCTCCCTCAAGTCTCTCTTGAATAGTAGCCGTCGAAAAGAGAAAGGGAAGGAAAATCGCGACGAGAACAAAGTAGAAGAGGAAAGAGACTTTTCCGAACCAGCCATGATAGATACAAGTCACATGGCTGGGGACATTGCAAAGGTGAACTGTTCATCTACTCATTTTGCGGTCATGTCCTCTTTGGGATACGTGTATACCTGGGGTGTTGGAAAAAGTGGTCAGCTAGTGCGACCAGACGATGATAGCAAAAGTTTGGAGCTTATTTATAGTGCTGATGATAAGATGATTATTGCGTCGGATATTTGTTGTGCGGGGGATTGTACATTTGTGGTGGAAAAGGAAAGTGGATCGCTGTTCGGTTGTGGATTTAACTCGTGTGGACAGTTGGGGAAAATGGAGAGTGAAGAGGACCAAGCGGTGATGATGATACGGACAAAGAAGCGGGTAGTAAAAGTGAGACAGCCATCGAATATTTATTTCAAATTAAGGGAAATTCCTGGACTGCCCAAACAACAATCATGGGAGACGGAGAATTCGGTGATGGCTACTCACAAAATTGCACCTCCTGTGCGCGAGGTTGGACAAGAGCTTTTGGAATGGGTGATCAAGGCCTTCCGTAGGAATTATGATGCGTCAAAAATGATACAAAATGTATAATAAAAAGTACTAGTGAATTAGTACAAATTATTGCTTTTTCAAAATTCATTTGATTTAGGAAATAATAATATTCATTGCAGTGTCTTCACTCGGAGAACTTCAAAGCCGCGTCGATATTGGAGACAATGGCGGAAAATCATGAGCAAGCTCTGCAACATAATCTTGCTGGTGCTGGAGCAAACAAAGGAGGGGCTCTGGAAGCCATCAATAAGTATTTGACAAGTATAAACTTTACGAAACGTTCAAATGCTGAACAGGTACGGCAATAGTTCACTGGCATTCAATGCAATGCTAGTAGGATATGATGTAATGGTCATATAATGGATATATATAATATCAACAATAATTGTCATGTCATTGCTTTAATTTTGTATTGTTTGTAAAAGGCTTGTCGGTTTCTCACCATTGTTATCCATCACTGGTCCAAATTCTCCCTGTCAGGTTGTGATTTAGAGGAGATTCTTGAGGAGCACAGACAAGTTCCTAAATGGGGACCTTGTTTATGTAGCTCCATAAAAGAGGTCATTTCGTTAGCAGACGAAAGGTTGGTTAAAAACTATTACTGATGGTCATTTAAAAGCATGTTTGTTTGCACAAATAGGATCTCGTTTATCTGGTTTAAACGTGATTTTGTAATAAAATATGCAGTGCGGATTGGATTGCGAGCAACTTGACACCCGTTTTCATCTTAAAATGTATAAATGAAAGTAGCAAATGGAATCCAGTTGAAGATGATGTGGATCATGAGCAAAATCATTCTGTAAGCAGCGGCAGTAGTGGTAATAGAGTCGGTTCATCCGGTGAGAACATCATTGGTGGTGGTAACGATCCTGCTCAGCTTAGCAGTAACGACACAAGTGGTGTTTGTAACAGTGGAATTGCTTCATCTTCATCAGCGTCTGTCGCTTCTTCCACTTCAACGTTGAATGTGCTGAATGGAAACGTGTCTTTTGGAAGCTTATGTCAATCTTCAGCATCAAAATAATAATAATAATTCGAATAATTTTTAGTCGAAAGCTCTGCTTGTCCTTGTTTTTGATTTGCGTGTAGTAGTTTATTTAAGGAAGCTGATGCTTGCTAATGTTTTTATCAAAGTGCCATTTGGCAAAATGCAGCAGCCTCACCGCTTAGTAGCAATCAATAGTAGGAACTTACGTTTATTTGATAAAAAAAACAGTATAAATTGTGTTTCAGTTTGTTACAGACTAAATTAGTGTAACATTATTTCATGCAGGGTATAACCTTCTGGTCAACTTTTAAGTTGTAACAACAATATGCTTCGTTAACCATTGTGTATTTTTTCGTTTTTTGCCACCTTTGTTCAGAGCTATGTATAACATGCTCATATGTCAAATGAAATGTATTTTAAACTTTTTGTGCATATTTATCGTATTTTTTTCTAGTCAGCCGAATATATCGAGTATAGTGAACTATTGACAAACAAAAGACAATTTGATTAAGCTATACAAATTCAGTTCTTTGAAGGATTTTATCATGTTGTTGTAGCCAAGAAAGCGCCAAAGAATTCAGAAGAAAGCATAATCAATGCAGAATAATAAACTAATACAAAGTAACTAATAATTGTATAAAAAACCTTTTTTAAACATGTATTTACATTTGTTTCTTTTTTGGTATACATTTAAATAATGCCAGTTTGGGGTGTAGGTGGTGGTGCGTAAGAAAAATTGGGATCATTTACAAACAAGATTGTTATTGTAGATGCAGTTCAGTTGAAAAGTTTAGTAATTTAGTGTGTAAAGCAACGCTAATTTAACTGGTGTGTAAGACCAACTTGCATTTGAATCACACAAAAGGACAAAATGATGAATAGTCACGTATATGAAACCTGTTAGAAAATATTTAATATTAATATTTAGATTTTTAATACTACGAAATCGCTAAACGCACTTATTTCGTACAGTACTATCATAGCTTTTTAGCAATAATAGTTATCTTTTACATTTTAGCACTTAAAACACTAGCATGGTCAATAATAAATTAATGAGATTTTTTTAGAATCTTTTAATGAACGCAACATTATATAAATATACCTGTATGAGTAGTTTCGCAACTCATTCTCTGTCGTCGTTTATCGTGTATTGTATTGTAACGTTTTCTAAAAAAATGCTTATAGGTTTAGAAAGAAGAATGTTGGATCTTTAAAAAATTTGACAGGAAACGGTAATTGTTACTGTAAAAGAATAGATAATATATGTCTTTTCTCTCTTTCTTATCTTGAGAAGCTTATTCAGACTAGCCTTATTACATGTTACTAAATGGAAATGAAAAGGAAGTAAATAATGACTATTAGATAACGTAAAAATGGAGAGTAATAATAATAACACAAAGAAAAAAATACCTACATAATTGGAAACAGAAAAGTTAACTGTACATTAATTTGTAATACTTTTTTGAAACAAAAAAAGATAATACTATAACTCGCATTTTATTTATCAAAATAGTAAACAGTTACGTAATAAATAAATAGATAGAAACGCCAAGAGGAAAAATGCTATTTACTTACCAAAAAAAGATAATTGTATTGTAATACTATTTCCGCAAAAACAGCAATGATGAACTTTGCTAAATAGGTTGGCACAACACGTAGTTAAAAATAGGAATATAACTGAAAAAATAAAAGATTACAATAATTATGAAAAAATCCAATCTAGCTTCCTCTGTAGGGTTTGTTATGCCTAATGCTAAAAACTAAAATATTTATTTTCGCTGACAGCTTGTACTCTGCTAAATTAGAAGAACAATAATTTTGCCTACAATGTATTTAAATTAAATGTCCTTTTGGAATGTAAAAAAGATTTCTATGAGAAATAACGATTTTTGAGGACATCATTAATCATCATCATTAAAAAAGATTTCATTATTACAAAGAAAAATGAGCCTACAACATCTAAAATGTAAAATGTTTGCTTATTGTTGGAATACCAAGTTTTAGACGTTTAATTTTTACCCATTTTACCAACCGAAACAGCTAATACCGCTTATCCTGATAACAACGGATACTGGGACTGCAACTTTTATAAAATATTAACTTTTTAAGACCAATTCTTTTGTCATTCTAAAGCTCATTACAATTTAAACGTGCGAGAATCATTTCCAGAAATAATATTATTGTTATTTTCTGCTCTATTTTCTTAACTTCGGATTGTTTCCATTTTGGCTCAATTATAGTTAAACATTCATTTTAGCAAGTAATTTTTTTATTATGCGATTAAATTTATAGTTCAGCTTTTGTTTTATGTAATTTTATTTGAAAATTTTAAAGTCAGTGTAACGGTTGTACTCAAGTTTTAGTGCAATATATAAATATATAGTTATCTTACATAATTATACATAATATGTGCAATATCGTTTTAACTCTTGTTAATGTTGAAAATCATATTCTGTGAACATCAACGTATGTAAGTGTATTTTAGCCATGTACGTTTTAGTATTTATTATAATTAATTTGTCAATGCTCTGTTTGTTATTAATCTAAAACCCATTTTATTATTTCAAAATGACAGTAAAATCTGTAATCTTTGTATGTCCCAATATCGAAATAATGCAACATAAAATATGAAAGTTAATCCCAGTCTAACATTTTTCAAAAATTTATTTTTCATTCAGCGTGTCATACATTTTCAAAAGTCAATTGAATCAGTCAATATTTACAGTTTATTATCAGTAATGCATAATGGAACGCGGACAGTCTATGCAGTTTTCATAATAATGTTTTTGCAGCACAATTTACTGGAATATTTATTTCATAATTTAAATGCATGGTCAAGTTCAAGATATGCGTGTATTTTACAATCTGAGTATCATCAATCGTTTTTCTAGTTATTTCGACCTCCGACTTGTACTATGTACTAGTCAGTGTTCGTTGTAAAGTTAAGATTGGTATCGATGAAAGGAGATTCCTTGAATAAAATCATTGGGCTTTCGTGCAAACTAAATCTATCTGTGCCTACGCTATCACTTGGATGTGCAGATCGTAGTTCTTCATAAAGTTCTTCCTCCGTATTTTTTCCTGCCAGCATTGGAACCAATTCATCTGTTTCCTCAGTGTAATCTTCGTTGTCTTCGCCATTTCTTTGTTCGCTGGAAGAATATAGGTGGGATTGATGAACAAGATGATTGATAGTGTTGGTACGCATGTTGTTAAACTGTTGAAGAAAGGGATTTTGAAGTTTGATTGCATGTGAGGTTGATGATAATACAGGTGGTGAGCTTCCTCTATTCGAGGTACGATTTTTGGAACCAAAGGCGCTACCCCTCTTCCCGTCGTCATCGTCCTCATCGACTCTTGAAACCCTTGATGATTTGGTGTGGACTGGCGTGGTGGGTCGAAGAATTAGACCTGAAGATTTGGGATCTTTTCGGCTGGTGGTAGATCATAATAATAATAATAATTACAGTAAAATTAGGACTTTTTTGGGAAAGTGGAGACGAATTATTTTTTTAGAAAAGTCATATTTTATGGATATAATATTGGATTTGAAAAAAGTTACTTTGAAGGTGGAGGATCACTACTATTTTCTCGGGAGGATTTATTACTGTGAAAACTACTATCCACTGAATCATTTTGATTTGATAAGCTAGCGCGAGGCTTTTCTGACGAAGTAGTTTTAATGTTTTCAGGACTATGACCATTAGGCGGTGTATATAATAAGGGCATTTCTTTCGGGAGAATGTATTCCCGAATCAAAAGGTCATCCCCAGTAAGCATTTGCTCATTTACAGATTGGTTCACCATCCAACTTTCCTGTAATTCCAACTCAGGTTCCATGTCTTCCGGATCTGGGTTGTCACTGTCGTCGTAATCCGTTTCGCCAGACGCAGTTAGTCGATCAATGTTGGGCTTTTCATAAAGCTGGACTAGCAAATGTCTCAAGTGATGTTGAATATCGGGTGGCTGATGAGCAATGACGGGGCTCAGTTTTTTGTTTAGTTCCATGCTTTTAGCCTTGTCAAAAAAACTTGGATTTCTGAGCAGAGAGAAAAGTGTGCTGAGAACGTATGGAGTAAACTCAAAAGACGCCCGCGAGGTGAGCATGGTCATGATGCAATGAAGAAATTCAAAGTCAACTGTGAGTGCACTTTTAATTGACTCTGGGTGCAGGGAAAGATTCATTAATAGGGCCCATGCGTACTCCATTAGATAAGTGTTGAAAGCAGTCTCGCCGTAGCTGGACTCGCTATTGTTTGCATTCCCATCTACTGTATCTGACCCTTCTTTTGAATGAAGCGCATGGTTTACCTCCGAACGATTTTGATCTCGTTCCAACTCCGTTTTTATATACTTGACAAGCCATGGTATTACCAGATGGTCTATCATGTAATGGCGCATTTTTCGCCTGAGCGATAATTTTTGCAGAGTGGCGATCACCATGTGACATATGAAGGATTCTTCTTGAGTTTTAAACGTAAACAGAGAGCGAATGAGGGTATCGATGATAAGGTTAGCGGAGGTGAGATAGGTTCTTCCGGTCCAAACGGACGCAAATGCATTGATGAGGCGGGCCAAGGACTCTTTCTGGTACGTAGGTGTTGTAGAGAGAAGACATGAAAATAATTTTTGGGAGTAGTTTTGAGATTTACTTGATGACTTTAGACCAAGTAAATCATTGTCAATAAAACTTTCCATGACTGACGCGCGGAGTGCGGATGATGTTTTTGTAATAAGCCAGCGAAGCGCTTGCAGAAGGCATAGACGATCAGTGGCCGGGAGTTTTTCAGAGATGAGATCATCTTTTATTTTAGAGTAATGTAGAGTTTCCAGTGAAATGTCGGGAAGGCCAAGAAATAGTAGGGAAACGTCAGAGTTATCAGGGGGTGCTGTGGGAGGACAATCCGCCGCTGTGACGTTGGTGGCATTTGCGTTAATAGACGAAACGGTTGAAGAGCTAGCAGCAGCTAGTTGCTTAAAGTGGTTGAGGTCAGGTTTAGAAGAAGTGGGTGTGGCTTCATTGGACGGATTTGTGAAAATTTCTGGGTAAATTAGGAGACATTGTTGGAGAATCAAGTCAAGATTTGAGGGGGGTAAGGTGGCACCTGAAGATAAAGTGGGATTAGCCGTTGTTGCTGCAAGAGAGCGCTCCAACGCTGTTATGAGGATGGAGGAAACCTCTGAAAAAATAAATACATACATTTTTGGAAAGCATTAGCAATGTGGATGGTAATATTTACGTTTGGGGAAATGTGCGACAGATATAAAGATGTAATTTTCTTACTAAGTAATTTAGAGTAGCTTTCTCGAACATTTTTTAAAACCTTCCTCGTTTTCCTATGAATGCTCAGTAGTTGAAGAAACCTGTCTTGATGATAGAGTATTGCTGATTCTGTCATTTGTAGAAGAGCCTGTGGTATTACTTCCCCTGTGCCTGCAGTAGCCTCTGGTCCAACAGAACTAGTTGTTACGGTGGCTTGTTTATTCAACGGGGGAGCTCCTCCTCCTGCTACAGTAACTGTAGGCTGTGAAGTATTGTTTGAGGCTGTGTTTGACTTTGATATGGACGGTCTTCTCACGGGAGATTTGGTCAAAGTGGGAGACACTTGTGCTGCTGCAGATGAAGTAGACCTGGATCCTTTCGCAACCACACTCGCCAACTTACAATGATTAGTAATGTTTTCTTGAAGCAGTTCAAAATACTTGTTAACCGTAGTCTCCAACTGTGCTCTTAATTTGGACGTCCAGTTGTCGTGAAACAAATCTTTAAATATGGGATGTGGGCGGGGGTCTGCCACAAATGGAAGAGCAAACAACGGCAGTATTGTTGCATCACTTGATAGACTTGCAGAATTCTCCTCAAAAAATGTTTTCAATGACTGCATTGCTTGAGTTTGCTTTGTTTCCGGTTGATTTTGAGCTTTGGGGTAAATGGCAAAGTGTACGCGGAGGTAAACCTCTAGTTTTTTCATATCTTCAGATGTCACCTGAATGTGGTTTTGAAATTGCTTCCAAAGCTTGAGAAATGTTTCGAGATCTCCTTGATCAAAACTTTTGAGGAGAAGTTCACCGTCGTAGTGAGTGAATGCAGCTTTCACATCTCTGTTTTCGGGAGGAAGCTTAGGGCACGGTAAATTTTTGGATAGGCACTCCTTCGTAAATGTGGAGAGAGCTTGCTCCAAACCGTTGACTTCAAGGTACTCATAAATTAGTGTGTTCAGTTCTGAGTAGACCTCCTTGTTTTTGCATGGGATTGGCTGAATATGTGAGGACAAGGCTTGATCCTTCCCGTCCATTTTATTTTAGAAAATTTTGACGACTTTGATTACAGGAAAAAATATTGAAAATTTATTGATTGGAGTATCTATACAAAAATCCAAATTCACTACATATTTAAATAATGTCACCCTCTAAGGTCACCGTCCTCTAGACTTGAATATAATAGAAATATAATATATAACATTGTTACAATATTTTTAATATTTTGTTCACAAGTCGGATTTTCTGAACAGTACTCTTTTGATTATAATTTCCATATCGACTTTTTACGGTAGTAATATGCTGTATTAGTATATCTTTGTTATTCTAGTCACTAGTCAGTACTCACAGCACACAATCCACGTAAACTCGTTCCAAAGCTAAAGTTAGTATCGATTCTCTTTCTGTCACAAGAGCTGTGTTGTAGAATCGACGACTGGAGAGTGGACGAGAGACTTCCTTTCAATCCTTGTCATTTCCTTCCGCGATAATCCCGTTAGCTTGCTTGTTTCTGTAGATTTATGGATAGGTATATTCACGTTTTGACAAATGCTCGACTTATACTTTCTTGTCAGTCGCTGTAATTAGTACCAATTGGTTGTGTTCTTCCTGTTCGTTTTTCTTTGTCACCAGCTACTGCCTGGCACGATGAAAGTTTACATAAGGTAAAAACTTTATATTGCTTACTTATTTATTTGGACAGCAGAACCTCCTACCGAGGTAAATAATAAAGGGGAACTTTTCAACTTGTGCTCATTTACATTTTTAAAACTTATTTTATGTTTTTAAAAATATTTTTATATGAATGTTGGCTGGCAAATTAGAAAAAAACATATTGCGCAACTTTTTAGCAGGGTTTATTGAAACTCCAACACGGAAATGGATGATGATGCCTACCACCACATTTCTTTCTCGTTAAGCCCACGCTAAATAAAGGTGGAATGACTGACGTCTTATGCGACGTTGGTTGGACTCTTGTTATCGTGTGTTAGTGTGTGGGGATTATGAGACGTTATAATGTCCTTTTTCGTATTTTTTCTAAACATTGTGCACACATTATGACACACTCCCGATTTTTTTCAAATGTGCCTTTTGGCATTGCATTCAATGATTACAACATGAGTATTTTTCTCCTTTCTCAGAAGGATTTTGTCAAAGAAAGTATACATGCATTGAGAAAGCGGAAGCGACAAAGTTTTTTTTCTAAGAAGAAAGGCAGTAAATACGGCATGGTCATAGAAGCAATAATTCTTTCTTTTTTTGCAAGCCAAGCATCATCATCATACAATGAAGCAAGTAAATAGTCTGACTCTGCTAGAGAGCCTCTGCTTAGGATATTGACCCTCTTCGTGTCCATGTCGTGTATTTCATCGTGTCACGATAATATCCAATATATATAATAGTCCTCCATCCATCCTCCTCCAGTTTAGCAGATCCCAGCAGAAAGCAGTAAGCATAATTTCATTTTATCGTTCATTGCAAAAAGCAGAAGGATAATTCCATAATAAAAAAGCAGGCATTTAGGCAATTCAGATACGAGGGTTAACTGTTTGTTGGTGACTTTTGATGGAAATATCGTGATTGATTTTGCAGACATTTTGTTGCGTATTAAATTATTATCATCATCAACAATAATGTGCACGCTAGTCAGTCTAGCTGCTGGACAGGTGCACAAAAGGAATGACGGAGAAACAAAGAATGACATGAAGGGAAATTGAAGCTATGGTGTGTTGTGATGTGAAAAAACCCGACTTTTTTTGGTCGAATGTTGCATTGTAAAAGAAAAGCTGTCAAGAGTTTGCATTGCACGTTGCACGCTATACATAATAGGAAATTAAAACAAGAAGGAAGTCTACTATTTACCTATCTATATATTAGCACAAAAGTAAATTTATCAAAAGAGAGGACTTGCATTTTGTGCAGTGTTGCACGCGTACAAGCTACATCTATCTACAAGACATCTACTCAAACAAATAAAAACTTTTTTTGCAAAGGTACAGCGCAGTTCTACAGCTACCTACTCAACACAGTAAATGTAAACAAGATTTACCGTTAGTGAGTGAGTACCTTGCAGAAATATGGGGTAACGTGAAATTTATAAGCCTTACTTCCTGCTCATTCTACTATGTGTTATGTGATGTGTAGCTCACTTGCTGTTTGTTTTAGCTACTCATCTACCAACACTGAATTTATTAATTTATATCAAAGATTGGGCTTTTTATTACCTAATAAAGCAAAAAATTAAATTTTCCAGCAGCAATTAAAAATTCTTACCTTGAACTAATCTAATCTTCCTAATTTTTGATGTTGTAAGTATGCACGCTGTATTTAAATGTGTAGGTGTTAAAGTTTGTTATAATACAGTGAATGAGTCTTGTCATGGATGGATAAACCGTTTCGTTGTTTTTGTTGGATATTAGTTTGGTTGGATTTTGGATAAGCTTTTACATTTTCTTTTATCCATCCTCTTACCTCTTTTTGATGTGAATGTGACCAAGCTGTGTTTTTTGCTTGCTGCTTCTTGGTGCTGCTCTGCTCTGCACAAGACAAGTTAGTTGGGCTAGTTGGGTAGCTTTTTTGGAATTCTGACTGCGTATGGAGATGTACAGGAAACTCGTCGACCTACATTATGTATCTATGCAAACTTTACGTATATAAATTGTATATACTTACTTTACTGCTTTGTTGTTAGATTAATTTTTTGATTTTTATCATGTTCCTGCAGGTACACTGCCCGAATTGTGTCAAATGCAATATTGTATGAAATTGTTGATGTTTAGTTTGATTTGCTCTATTTTATTCATTCGTGTTGTTGGATGTAGTAAACTTTTATACTGAAAATTATTTTCACACTGTGATTTATTTTTAAATAAATAAATAAATAAATATTCCTGTTTTCTGTTTTCTGTTTTGTTTTTATTATTTGTTTATTTTTATATACAACGCAGTATAAAGTATTTTTACATTTGATCCATTTAACCTATGCTATTTATAATATCTTTTAAACAATAGTATTTAAACATAGTATAGTACACATCTTCTGTAAATGTATAGTAGTAAAATTACAAAAGATGATCGACTTGACTCTAAAATGGTAAAAATGGAATTTACTTTAAATAATAAATAAATAGGTACGTAACATCTTTAAAGCTTCTTTTAATTTTTACTGCTTTATATATTATGGTATTAAGGTAAAATTTCGTCGATTGTCTTTTTTTAAAAGTTGGTTTGTATTGTTTGATGACTATAAAGTGTAAAGCCGCTTGTTGGTAAAAATGTAATATTATTCATGACTAAAGATTAAGTAAAATTATGACAAAAAATGTAAATTAAATGGGTACTGGCACACTCAACTCAATCAACTGAACACAGGCTCAAAAAATAATCACTACCTTTTCTACTACTTTAGAAAATAAGTCTTTCTGAAACTGTAAAATATAATTTTGAATTATATTTTATGGCCTTCCAATATCCCCATTGTCCCACTCCAAATCGTCTAAAATGGGTTCTGTACTCCCACTTCCGGTTCCTTGTCCTGCTCCTATGCCATTTCGGAGTTGAAACTTGTTTAAAATGCTGCCAGCACCGGAAGAATTGGTGATGTTGTTATTGCCAGAGCTTTCACCGCCCACTTCCCCATCACTTTTTTCGTTTGGGGTGACTGTTGTATTGTAGCAATGTAACTCTGGAATGGCTTGTACCCTTTCCACCATTCTTCTTGCTTTCGTATTTGGGCGAGGATTGACTCGAGTGTAGGTTGGCAAATTACTGCCACTTCCAAAAATATTGTACTGCCTCACCCAATCGGGTAGCATACCCATTTGATTGAGAATGATGACAGTACAAAATGAAAAGAGAACAATACCAAAAACCACAATTCCAATTGTTCCTGTAATAGTGGCCGCAGGGGAGAAGCATAACATTTCTTCAGGATTTACACTGACTACCGGGACACCAGCAAAAATATGGGGTTCGTAACAGGTGAAGTAGCTGTCTCCAAGAATTTTGGCTTCTTCTTCTTTGTGAAGATAATAATCTGAGGCCCATTGGAGATTGCAGTCGCATATCCAGCTATTTCTGTGGAGTTCCAAAATGTCGAGGGATTTCCAATGAAGAAGAGGATAGTCAATAGAGTGCAGGTCGTTGTCACCCAATCGAACAATTTTTGGATTGGCATCTAACGCATGAGCGGCCTTTTCGTCATCAGAGGTTAAGGAAGGATCACCCCGAAATGCTTGCGAGTCAATGTACGTCAAGTAATGGTTCATTTGACAAGACAATTCTATGAGATGAGTCAAGCCAGAAAACGCCTATAACATTAAAATATTTTTTTAATTACTTGGAAATATCATAAATGTCGCAGTGTCACTTATATATACAGCGTATATGATAGTTTCTTACATGTTCTTTAATAGTTGTCAGTTTCACCATCTTGTCCAGGACCAACTTATGAAGCTGTTTTAACCCCATGAATTGATTTGGTTCGATCGTGTCAAACAGATTTCCACTCAAGTCTTTTGAATAAAGAAAAAACAGTGTTTAAATTTGCATTCTCATGCCCACATCCAACATCCCCGTCGCTTAATCTATATGCATTAATTGATAGCCTTCTTTAATGCCACTAACCAAGTGTTTTAAGCTCTCCCATTTCTTCAAATACGTTGCTGCTGATGAACTGAATAAGATTATTTCGCAAAGATAGCTTTTTCAAGTGAGTTGTCCCTTTAATCAAATACTGTGGAAAGTCTGGCAGGCTGCAATTACTCAAATCCAACTCTTCTAGGGCCGTCAAATTTTTTAGCGACAACATGTAGTCCTCGTCATAAAACAACTCCATTCCAAGCTGATTAGATCCTAGCCGTAAGGTTCTTAAATTTTTCAGACCTTCAAATGCTGTGGACTCCAGGAAAAGAATTTCATTATAGCTCAAGTCCAATTCCACCAAACGTGGCGTATATGTCAAAGATACGGCTGTGAAATTCTTTAAGTAATTTCGGCTTAAATCCTAAAAGAAAAAAAAGTGTTGATAATTAGGTAGTAATTATTTTTTAAATTATTTTACAAACGAATTGAAAATGAGATGTTTGCTATTACTACTTGTTTTTTATAATAAAATACCAGTTTTATTAATCGAGGGCAGTTCACCCCAGTGAACTCCTGCAGGTTATTATCGGACACTTGAAGATATTGCACGGATTCACAGTCACCAAATGTGGAAGGGGTCAACGAGGTAAGATAATTATGTGAAAGGTCAACCAAACGCACGCTATGACTAATATTCAACAATGGGGGTAGAGTGATTGAGTCATTGTATCCGATCCACTGGTTAGTACAGTCCAATTTTATCTTTGTATCAATATCCGCGTTAGGGTCACATTTGCATCCCAAATGTTGACCAATCCAATCATGTTCAGTTCCACACAGGGGGGGACGGGTTCCATTGGAGTTTTCCGCAGTCTCCCACCATGGAGGAGGCGGTTGGGAAAAACATGGGGAGAACAGAAGGAATATTAACAATAAAGAATGGGATGATGCCAAAAGAAATATTGTGCTTTTGGCAGCATTACGAAAATGAGGAGAGGGAAAGGATGGCAGAAACGTTCCCATGATTTATAACCGTTAACTACTAACACACTATGTTGTGCACCGGCTCCTTGGAAGACTGGAAGATGACTAAAACAGAAAGAATGTTCACTTGTCTGTCACTATCATTGTTTCTTGCACATGCATAAATTGAAAAGTTTCATAAATAGTGGCGTGCATGGCATAGGAAATATTGCTAATGAGGATGAGAATGATATGGGAAAATATCTGGTTGTGTGAATGAATATTTATTCTGATCAACAGGTGTGTATGACAGAAACGTTACACTTGTTGTAGACCCCAAACTCAGCGAGTAGATCAGCCGATAAGTTACACATAATAATGTTTTTAAGACTATTATAAAGGAGGTAAGTCGATATCGTTTGTTGTTTGTTTGTTATTGTACTACATTTTGTGAGTATACATTTTATTTTACGTTTTATGCATTGTTCAAGGTCAGTGCAATGTTGTAAATAACCAACGTATACATACAGTAGTGAGCAAGTATATAGATGAGCAAGTTTTTTTGGAATGGAGTTTTTATAGAGGAGAAGAGGTTTTCAGTTTAGTTGCCTCTTCCTTTTTGCTATTTTGCAGTTTTTGCATAGAAGATGCCGACTTTAGACGAGACACTCTAAAGACTCTATATCATATACCTACTCATGTTCTTTGCACATGTTTGGGTTGGGTGTTATTTTGCCATTGTTCATATATCTTTCCTCGTATTACATGTGTCTTGTATCTTTGTAAGATTCTGTCGGTCGTTATTCCCTGCGTTGGTATGGTTGCTTTATGACAAATTTGTCCGTTTGAACTAGTCACAAAAGTATTAGGAGCAAGTCTTACCTAATCCTGTTTTTACATGACATGAACGTCTCTAGAGAGGTAACTTGTCTTGCTTAAATGTTATAGACAAGCATGAAAATTACAAGTAAAGTTTGTCTATGTAGTGTCAAGCATATAAAGCTCATACCCAGTTGCACAGGAATACGGAAGGAAGAATAATATGCAACATTTGCCAAATGACGCCCCGTTTGACTTTTTTGTTTTCAAGTTGTACTTGTTAGCTACAATGCGACTGTTTGTTTATATGTTCTAGAATTAGCCAGTAATCTTTTATTTTTCATTTTTGGCTGTCCATTTAATATATAAATTCACCGTGTGCACAAATGCTGTTCAGCTTATCAGCTCAAAGCTTAAGTAAATGTCGTTTTACTATCTTGTCCGCAACTGGCCTAACTCACTATATCAGTACAGTACATCATGCGTTTTCATATTTTATGAAGGTACTACCAGAACAAATCATGTAAACTTCCGGGTACTATGCATAAAAACTCTCTGGACCCGAGTTACAGTTTGTTTTGCGCTCCAGTTTCTAGCTCCACTACTGTTGTCGCGTCGTAATGATGATGGTGACAACGATGAGTCACTATTCACTATATTGTTTATGAATCACCTAAAACAAATAAGTATTTACCATGCTTAATTTCAATATGTTTCACCTACCCTATCTTTATCCTGGTCAAATGGAAAATTGAAGATGTTCCTATTTAGTTTTGGTCCAGCACGCTTTCTGTCATTTTTGACATTTGGCTATTTAGTAAAAAGAACATACATGTATATGTATTTACGTAAAAGATTTTATGTGAATTTTTATTGCTCTAGCCTGGTGAAGCAAATTAACTTTGTTTTTACTTCCCTTTCGCACACATGTCTATGTCTACCAACCAACTAGATTATTATGTATAGTGCTCCTTTTGCCTGTTTAGCTTTTGCATGACGAATTTGTTTGTAACAAAAATGACAGTGATTGACTGATGATTTTGCTTTTGGCAAGACGAGTGGTCGACATTGAACAAGGATTAGTGGCATTTTCCCCTTTTCTTTACTGAATAAATACAATAACAAAACAATTCTAGAGGATATGCTTATGAAGATTCTTGGAAAGTAGTATGGAGCAGCTTGTTACGAATTGAAAACATACAAAAATACAAAGACTGAAAAAAAGCAATCTACGTATTATTATGTTGTTGCCATTGTTGGTTTTGTATGCTTACAATAGTATGCTGTTAAACTGTTGTGTAGTTCTTCATAATGTTCTAAATTATTTCAAGTTACAATTACAACGTTAAGTACAAGAAAATGTCTGGCTTAATAATATGTATTTACCTACAAAGACTGCAAGCAAATTCAGATGTCTGTACGGTGGTTCCGTAAAACTTTCGTTAAAATTACGTTTTTAACTTTTTGTCACAAGTCAACACAGCACCAAACTTGATACAAATAAGTCGTATAGTTCTACAATTTCAAAGTTCGTTTAGAACGTAAATTATTATTCTAAAATTCATAAAGTAAACACTGGAACTATTCTAAAAACCGGCAGCATTTTGTGAGAAGACACAATACAAAATTAAATTTACTCACTACTGCTGTGCTGTGATTTGTCCACATT
>JAHZMT010002421.1:0-18264 GCA_027743785.1 Sinhomidia bicolor
ATTGTACATTTTAACAACAAATTACGACAAGGAGCAAGCATATTTTGGTTACTAATTTTCTTCTTCTCTTCATTACAAATTGTTGGTAGGAATTACTACTGGGCAAATGTATGCATGGCATGTTAGTTGTGATTAGATATTATTAGTTCAGCCAGCTTACATTCCAAGCGTTGTTCATGCTGTTGTGAGTCATGTGAGTAGGGATCATAATCGTAATTATCATCATTATTTTGATGATGAGCATTGTCATCACCATAGACCTCACCACTGGTCTCATCCGCTACCACAGATTCTTCAGTGCGAATAGATTGTGCCGGTGTGATAAAAGCAGTTGCCGTTGGTGCTGGTTTGGAAGGTGTGATAATAACTTGGGCAGAGGATGTGACAGGCAAAATAGTAGAACTGGACTCGAAAATTCGTGCGTATTGTGAGCCAATGTGAGTCCCTATAATTTTAGTCTCATGAACTGTGGTCACGCCATCTTGAACTTGTGTGTTAAAAGTTTGGCTAACCACACCAGTAGGCTCTTCTTCGTCGTTAGAGGGTTGAGGCTTTACAATACGAGAAGAGGAGTGAGGGGGAGGAGGAGGATGGAATACTTTTTCAGCAGTTACAACAAGTGGGGAGGACACAGGAGAGACAAGAACAGGGGACGAGGACCTTTGCGGTAATTTCAATGTGAAACCTTTTGAGGTTGGAAAAACTTTGCTTGCTGTCACCGTTGGCGTTACCACAAATACTTTTGGTGAGTGAAGCTCCTCAGTAGCAGAAACGACGTTGACTTCGCTCCGAACCTAAAGTTAAAAGTGTACAATACATTATGTCATGCGTATCTTTATGAAATAAGAACAGTTTCTACGATAGCATTGGTTAGTGTTGAGAAATTTTGAAACAGAAAATAAATTGAAAAAAATAAGTTCAAGTAAAGCAATAATAAAGAATAGATGAGGAAAGATGTAGAAGAAGAAACCTGAACGAAAGGAGTGGGATGGTGATGATGATGATGATGAACCTGTTTAGGTTGATGTTTAGAAGACGAGGGTGGAATAACCGAAGCAATAACTTGAGATTCCAAAGCAGTCGTCTCATCAAAATCGGAACTTGATGACGATGAAAAGGACGTTGCAAAAACCTGTGGTTCATACTCTGATGCCTCGATAAGACTGGACGGTCCGGCAACCGAATGGTCTTCAAAAGAAAGTCCCTTTCCTTTGCGCTCATGACCAGAGGAAGAAGAGGATTGCACTGATGAAACGGATATGGTTGCCTTTGTTGGTTCACTTACAGCAACAGAGGTGGGAGATGGAGCTCTAGTGGCTTGAATCACTATTCCTGCGGTTGAGCTTGGCTTGACCTCTTCAACTGATTGGAGTTTCATGACAAAGACAACTTATTTCTGTAATCTCTAATTCAAAAATGAATTGCCCATCTAATTACTATGGTTTTAGTTATATACCTTTTTTAGTTTGTGGAGTAAACACCATCACCGTATTTCCGATGGTGGTGACAAAGTCAAGAAATCCATATACAGTTTGCGTAACAAGATTTGGGTCACCGCCAGACTCGCCTCCTGAAGACGACTGTCCATTGATTTCATTTTCCTTTGACTGCAACTGCACCGGATTAAACAGTAATTTGGGCAATTTTGGAGCTGGTTTACTGTACACTGGTCGTGACTGTACATATGCAGGTGGATTTCTTGCATCCCCAGCAGCATCAACTCCGCCAAGAGATAAATTTAAACCTGGGGAAATAAAAATGGCAATGTGCAAAAAATTAGTGTCAATAAATCTATATGTACATGTATCTACAGCGCAAAATTTAACTAGTGTATATATAAAGCTATAAAACAGCAGCATTATATAAAGATAAATTTAACCCGTAAAAAGGTATGTACATTATATAAAATATAGGTGGAGATCTATTTGTGTGTTTGTGTGTGTTTCTTGTACATTTAAAATGCAATTTTTGATAAAGTGCGTGGCAGAGTCGTAAAACCAAAAGAAGTTCAACAACATCAGATAATAATTTAATATTTTATTGTTTATTTACAGTTACAAATTACCATGCAATAATTGCAGTACTATGCATACATTTTCCTTTTGCCGATTCGTGCAATTCAATACGCGCTAATAAACTTTGTTTTCTTGTGTAAATCAAGTCGATTGTTATGTCATCATCACTTCATATTATTTTTGACAGTAATAAAAGTTTGTAACGCTTCCTCTCACATCTGCAAACTTTAAATATAGCTAACTACAGAATAATAATAATAATAGTGTAATATGATTTGATCATGAATAAATATTTAACAACTAGATCATCATGGTCAATGATGTGTTGAGTCATATTGCAATAATATGTAACTTTAGATTAACGACTTTTACGAATACTTCACAGGGATTTCAGCAGACAGACTCTCTGCTGGTGAAACGAAAATCGTAGGTGGATTCTCATTTGTGCAAGTGCGAATAATTTTAATGTCGTGTTGCCGTCATGAAGTTATATTGCATTGTAGCTTTCTACAAGATACTTTTTTGTTTGAAGATACCTACGTCAACATGCTCGAGGGTTCATATTCCCTTAAAAACACAAATTTTTGCAATGTTGTTGTATGCCACATTTATTATTGGTCTCGTGTTGTTCGCACAATTCAAAAAACGTACTCAGTTCAGTAATAAAACTTTTTAATGAATTGTTTACTCGATAGTAATTGATTTGAATTTTTTTCAGCAAACTCATATTATTATTATTATTTAATATATGCGAAAAGGTGAGTGGATAAATATACATTTCTCTACATGAATTGTAATTTTTAGCTTAAAAAAGTTTTAACGCAAATTCCGTATAATTCAACTTGCAAACGTTTTGGTAGAATGTGTAGATTGGCACATTTTTTGTAAAGAGTATATAAACTGTTGCTATTGTTACAGGTTACAACATCATCGTTTTCTTTCTTTGAATTTTTTTTGAAGATTCTACACACACATTGTTTAAAAAGGTACAGACACAGAAGCTTGCGTGGTGATGGTTGTAATAAAGGGAGTTTGATAATAAGGAAGCAAATTGGTGAACGATTTCAATTTTTGGTAGTAAAAATGTTAAAAAGTCGTGAGCGGTCGAAGGAAAGAAATTTGGTAAACTGAATTATATTTCTCTACTAAGCAAATTATATTGCCATTATTGCAAGAACGTTGCAATAATAAAGGATGATTTTGATATTTTTGCGTTAATACATTCATTGATGCAATGATAATTACAAAGTGGCATCACTACTGTGTGAGATGTAAGTAATGGCAAATAAAAATTTTGATTTTGGTAATTTTTTGACGTTGTTTTGAAGGTGACTTGGCTCTCCTGTGGAATATTGTTTTTGCCTCATGCATTTGTGTTCATAAAATGTTGTGACAGACTTGACTGATTATACGGCTTGTAGTGGTACTGGACTCCAAAGTGTTTATTCTAAATCTTAATTTCTGAACTTGTTAATATTAATTATCTAATAAACACTGCCAGAAATAATGTTTGCGTTCTATATTGTAAACAAGTATCTCCTAATATTCAATGTATTCCATATAGGTAAACTATAATTTCATGCAGAAATTTTTGCTTTTATTTTAGACAGCATTTCGTTGCAGCAATTCTTATATTAATTTTTTTTCAAAAAAATTTCTTTCAAACTGATAGACTAAACAATGAGATGGCAATACGTGACATCAAATTAAGATAGTTAATCAGAGCAGATTGCGACGACATTGTAATATGGGATAAAGGCCAATTCTTGCAATCTTTGTATTACTTTATAATACTTTTTTGTTTGATTACAAAGTGAATTGGACGCATTCTCGTTAAATCAGCATCTTCAAAAAATAGACTTTCGTTTGAGGCGAAAAAATGTCATCAGGAATTAAGTAATAGAAATAACGTGATCGTTTCTCAGCAACACGAATCCACCCGAGGAGGAAAGCCCTAATAGCAATGATAATGAAGTGATGAAACAGGAAAATGGGCAATTCGTATACCTACATTTATTTTGTTAAATTACCAAGTCGGATTTTTTCCTTCACAACTGCTTAGGTAAGCATCTAATTGTGCAATATTCGTTCACGGCTGCATGTATAAATAAATAAATAAATAAGTAGGCATTTTTCTACTCAAAGCGAAACTGGATACTCAATTTTAAAACTAAACAAATGCCTTGATCTCTTTTCAATTTGTTGAACGTTGCTTCTGCTGTTGATTTCTTTTAAAAGATTCAATTTGCGATATGAAAAAACTGTATATTCTCAACTGAAGTAACAGATCTTTACAAAACTTTAACAATATACCTGAAAAGTTATCCGAAACAGAAAAGTAATCGGAAGCAAATAAATGTACAAAAGTGCTTTAGATAGCAAATAGGTGGGAGGGAAGGGGACAGCTAGTTACGTTGAAAATTAAGGTAAAATTTTTTTCAATTTGTGCTTTGTACTGTTTACGTGAAAAAAAAATTACGGATTCATTCGTTTCTGTATGTGCTAATGTGCTTATTCACATTGTTTTGAAATAAACTGTACAAGGTGCACGTTGTGATTTTTTTGCAATGATTTTCTCAGTAGTAGGTATACTACCTGATGTCAAATTGTTACGTAACATGCCCACATTTAAGTAGGGACGTTTAGTTGCAGATTATATCTGGTGGATGATGCTCCCTCAGTTTCATCGTATCAATGTTTGCGTCAGGCGTATAAATATAAGATGATGTGAGTTATGTCGATACCATCTGTCTCCTCCTCTGCCGTTCAAAAATTTTGTTGCTGTGTATTTCATCTCTAAACTCTGCAATCCAATCGCGAATCGACAGTCACCGTCGTTTTGCTTATCAACTTGATGCGTTGTGGCTCGTCTTGTCTTGGTTATAAAAATACACAATTGCTTATTTATTTTTCATAAAAGATATCAATCTTATTTATCCATTGTCTATTGTTAATTTATTTTTATCAAAATCATTAGCAATTTTTGTATTAAATGTGTTACGTTTCGTCCTGTCATGTCACATTGTCGGTAGTTGGGACTGTTGTTGTTGGGAGCATGTAAAAGGCGTATCAAGAATTCTAAAAAAAATTAGGATGATATTGACATTTTGGTAAAAGGATAGGCATCAGGCAGGGCTCATTAAATAATAGTATTGTGCGTTATGTGTGCAATGCAAATATATAAACTGTCATTAAATATTTATGTACCAAAAAAAATCGGATAAACAAACTTGAGTGCTTCACTCCGTAATGGAGGTTTACCAATAATTTTTTTAATAATAAGTTTGAAAATGCTGGATTGACAAAATGACCGCCACTGATCATTACATAGTTATTCCTTCATCAAAGTAACATTTATTTATGGTCATTGCCCAAAAGAGACTGATAATGAGAAAACGAGATGATTATCTAATTGGCAATTTTCAAACGGCTGTATCTAGATGATTAAAAGTGGGATATTTTTTTCCTACAACAAATTGTATATATTATTAGATTTCTAACATCGATCATCATCGATGATGATCGATGCAATAAGGTGATCATAAAAATTCGGTTAAAATTACTCAAAACTATTGGCAGTTTGTTGGCACTGTGGTACTCTCATCAATTTTATAGCTTTGCATACACATACATATACATTGTACCTCCTTATTTTACAAGCAGTGCAGGTAAAAGCAGGCAAGGACGTACTGCACATTTTAATGATCACAAATTACAATTCATTCATAAATTAGAAAAATGGACAAAATATAGTATTTCATAGTGTGAGGAGGATGAAGCGTCAAGGCTCTGTAACAAGGTGTACAAAAATAGCAATAAAAATTGCAGCAGGCAAATTTGACGGTAGTTTACAACACAGTAAACTGTACAGTAGCGTACGGTAGGTAAATCCAGTAAAAGATATAAACAAACAAATAAAAAAATATGTATAAATGTATATTTTGTGCAAATACAATTTCGATCTTGTTTTCGCAACTTGGCTATCTGCATTTTACGCGAGATATGCAGTGCATATGGCTAATTTATTTTTGTTTTGATTGCATAGCATTTTTAGATAGAATAGCTTTAGATTTTATTAAATATTGAGAAATGTTGTGACTATTTTTTTCCTTGATAGTGACGATCAAATATAGCGGTGATTGTGCTGCTGTTGCTGCTGCTGGTGGTGGTGCAATAACTACAAAATATTCGTGCTGTAAAACTGCAGCTAAAAAAGCCAGATCAGCGGTGTAGCTGCGCGGTGCGGCGTCGTCGGTGTTGTGGTGTTGCAAATGCAAGAAAAGACTAGTGATTGCTTATGACTATTATAATGCTCATCATCATCACTAATTTCCTCTACGTTTTTCGTCACTTGTCATACTTAGCTTCTCCGATAGATAACTTGAATTGAATTTCATCTCCGTCGTCTCAACAATTTCATTTTCCAGCTGCGACTCTGCTGAGGAAGCTTCCTCGTTGTCCTCGCCAGCATTATAATTAGAACGTGGGGAAGTGGCGCTACCGCTGCTGCTGCCGCTACGATTGTCAAGTGAAGACTGTGTGGCTGGCAATGAGGATGACAGTAAATGCTTTTGAGCCGGTTGCACACTCAGCATTCCTCTGTTTTGATGTGGAAATTTCCCGTAGCGTTTGTAAAAATTGGGCACTTCATTGACAGACCCTTCCATTGCAATTCTCTTAACTACGGGCGCACTACTATTGTGGAAAATGTTGTTGTTGTTGTAGTTGTTGTTGTGAGGATGGTGGTAATTATGAAAAGTTTTTCCTGGTAAAGGTCCTACAGGCAGTTCGTTCAATGTGAAATTATATAATTTGGTGGTGGTGGCAGCGGTAGTAGTGAGGTAAGTGAGATCATTGGAAAACCCCTGTGAAGAGGTGCCAACACTTCTACCAGCATCAGCCCCAGCAGTCCGATTTTCCTCTTTTACGAAACTCGCCAACCGCGCGTTGCTTTTGGTGTAGAAATGTATACCTAGGCCTCCAGCTAGATTCACGTAATACAGTTTCATAACAAAAAGTTTAAGATAAAAAAACGCTCTTTGTCGCTTTGCAAGCGTCTCAATCTCAATTAGCTTTGTATTTTTTCTTCTTTTTTTAGGACAAATTCCCATTTAATTGGGTTAAACACAATAATTGTCAATTTTTGTGTGTGAAGGGTACCGCGATATTATAATATAATTTTTTTGGCATTTAATATTGCTCTGCAATTAGAGGCTATCGCCAATATCAAACTAAAATGCAGACAAAAATCAGAATTTTGGTTGGGACGTATGTACTACCTATACGTAGAATATTATGATGCCTGATGACAGGAGATTGGTTTCGTTATGCTTCTTATTACTACTCTAGCTTATAAGAATTCTGTGACCCAGTTACTATCATGTGTGTACCTAACTTTCATAAAAATAGAGATTCACGTCATTTATTTATTTATACAATTTCTAATCAAAGTAAATTTTTTTTTTCTTGCTTCCAGCAAAAATGTTAACAAACGTTTTGGGGAATTGCCTCTTGCGAGAGAGGATCATCGCCGTTGTTGTTGTTGTTATCTTGTTAAAATATTTTTTACTGCCTAAAGGAAAACAATCAGATGATCAAAAACACATTCAAAAGTGTATTCTGTAACAATGATTTTATTGGTTAAGTAATAAAACGAATTTTTATTATGCATTCTGATGTATTGTAAAATGTTTAAAAAGTATTGTAAATTTTGGGATTTTGTAATTACGTTTTTTTCTATCTCATTAGCGATCACAGGTATGCTTGTATCATTATAATGGTTATAGAGTATAAAAGTTTTGATACAAATATTTATACTTTTTTTCGTTGTGTATTTTTGTAACAAGTCTTTACGTGTATTTGTGATTATTCGATAATTTTATGTGTTTATGATAATTGTTGTAGAATGCAAGTTTGTTTTTTTTCATGAATATATATCATCACCAATAATTTATAGAATGGACAGAAGACACACTCACGCACCACCTCACATTTAAATTCACATTTAATAATAATAGCTAGAAGAAGAGAGAAAAACGGTTAAAAAAGCGAAAAAAATGTAATAGTAATAATAAGCATCATCTTCATTATCCAATAATATGCAAGTAATTCATAACAACCACTTACATTTTAACAGTGAACTTTAGCAGAAAAAAATAGCAATGAACTGAAACTGCACGATGAAATTGTGTCTAAAATTGATCGTGGCAAGGAGACACTCCTTAGTATCATGTCAAATTATTTCTTACGAACTGAGAGTAGTGGAGGGTAGTGCTAATTATTGACATTTTATGTGTACAATTTCTCATCATAGAAAATAACATTAATAACAACGCAGCATGCAATTAGGAACGTAAAAATGAAGAAAAAAAATATTAAAAAGGTAAAGAGAGAGATAGAGAGGGGGAGAGAGTTCAAAAAATGTCGACACTGAATTTTTTTTTTCATTCATACATTTAGAATGATATTTTAATATTTTTTGAAGAGAAACAATTCAAATTCAAAGTCATAAACTTGTGATTGGGAAATATTTAGTTAGCAATTATTGCTTAATTTGAAATTTGTTAGATGTGGATTTTTTTTTCTTTTTAAAAAAAAAGTGTTGTATACTGTTAGCATTTGAGAAAAAAATTGAGCGTTAATGTAATAATTATGATGCTTTCTTTAGAGAGTATAAATATTTTAAAGAATAAAATATTATCAAAGCAATTGAAAGCGATAGACTAAAGGCATGTGTGTCTTACCTATAATAACAATAGTGACGAGCGACGTCCATGTCACTGCATGAATTAAAAATCTATTCTTTTCTGCCATGGTTACAGATCTGGAAGTAGGGCTCCAGTTATGACTTGAAAGTATCCTTGTTTTGCTGTTTTGGAGTAGATCAATAGTTAACGGGATGTCATCATAATCATTTTATTTCAGCATGCTCCTCAGATATCTGAAAATAAAATCAAATCTAGATTAGACAAAGATACTTTACAAGTGCAGCAGATCGTAAAACTGTGTTGCAGCTAGAGTACCCTAAATTTATTTTACATTGATAGACTATTCCTCAAAAAGTTTATGATTAATTCTAAAAATTGCCCTTATAACTGCTGTATTTACTGTGCATTTTAGTAAGGAAACCAATCGAGTGCATTTTACACCTTTAAAACTACAACTTGATTACTGCTCTTTTAACCTAACAATGCGTATCACTTGAAAGCATTGAAATATATGGCAAGTTTTATATTGCTTGTAAAAGTCTCCTTTATTCTGCTCTGTCAACTTTGTACTTTAAAAAAGTAGCATGTGGCAAACGCAGAAAAAAAAATTCAACACATTATTTATCTTCCAACGATACATGGTGTATTAAGCTCATAAAAATTGTATGATGCAGAGATGCACCGTCATTATCACCGAAGCTGCAGCCAAACTTTTTTTTAGCATAACCTTATGTAATCTGTCAATAATGAAATGTATACGTTGCATTCTTCTGTCATTTTCATGACATTCCCTTACTTTCCAAGTTCTTTTTATGACCGTTTCATTGTTAAAACGTGTGCTGGTGATGAGATATCAAAAACGGCAATGCGCTTACTCCACACTGAGTTGATGATGAGCAATGAATGAGGATGAATGACATGAAAATATATGCATTGCGTTTTCATTCCGACAAAATGGTGACTGGCCCGACAAAGTAGCTCATGGTAGTTTACCAACTAAATTGGCTACACGGTAACGACGTCTACGACTGCTACTACAACAGCTACTACTACCAACTTTCATTTGAAAATGGGAAAGGATTTCAGTACGATCGATCGTAGGTATGTAGGTAGGTACGCGGACGCGCCATACTGACATGACATTTAGAATTCAACATTATTATGGACAATGGACAAAAGCAATAATGTACGCACAATATTATTTAATAGTGGTGGTGGTAGTAGTGGTTGTAGAAGTGCTCAGGGAATATGATTTTGCAATCGGAAAAATCAACATATTCATAATCTAAAGACGTGGCCGTCGTCTTGCTTAAGAGTTAAAAAAATGTTAATACGACTTTTTCATCAATGATAAGTTAAGTGACGTGTGTATATGTATTTGTGTTGGACAAGTACACTGCAAATAGCGAAACGAAAGATGAGCACTAAGTATATATACATATATACATACATGATTTTAGATATATTCGAAATAATAATGTTTTTATACGAAAAAAAACTATTAAACGTTTTTTTGTACACCCAATCTAGCAAAACTACCTATAACAGTTAATGAATTCAACTGTGCCCGAAAAAGGATTTACACATGTAGTATGAAATATGTACACATCATAAAGTCATGGTTTGGTAAACCGTCCTTTTCAATTTGATGATTGAGGTATAACCAACGATTGAATGTAAGAATAGCAGAAATAAGAATAGTATCAAAGAAGAAGTAAAATGGACATTAAACTATTATGACACAATAATGTAAAAATAGCTATTTGTGAGCTTGAATGGTCACTGACGTCTACGACGACAGCAACAACGACGAACATGATGATGATGATGATGACGGTGAAGAAGGTAAAGAAGATGTAGTTGAAATTGACAATACCACAGAGGTATAACACGGTCATATTATATTCATAAAGAATGGATTGTCTAATGATTAATGCTTAAATGAGTCCACACACAAAAAATACGCTTTACTTAGGTACAAGCTTTGTGTTGGGGTTGATGGCATGGCATGACCATTATTCATCAACTAATTTTAAAATTCTCTCATTCTAAACAACTTATTCGCCATAAATTGTTCGAAAAGTACCATAAGTGGCGCCTATACAAATAATTTGAAATTAATTCAACATCATGATGATGTGATGTACACACTCAATACATTATTCGATTGATTATTATTAGGGACAGCAGAAGAAGAAGAAGAAAAGGTCTCTGATTTTAAAACGCCTTGCAATTAACACATTTTTTTATTATAAAATGTACCCATTATAACTTTTTATAAACACATTTAGCCACATTTATATAGATATGGCTTTATAATGGTCTTGCATCAACGGCATGGCATATTACAACTATGTAGATATACAGATAATTATATTCTTACTAATTTAGATTTATTCGATTTTAATGCATGCACATATATTTTAACCACTAGTGCATTACCTATGCCCAATGTTTACTGAAAAGAATAAAAAAAAATATTCCTTTACTCCATTCAGTCGTTTTGGCTGGGCTGACAAATGCCTTGTCGGAAGAAGGCTCATCTTTTTAGTGCACGATTCATTAATGATATGCGCATTGGCCCCACGCGGTTTTTATTCGTAGGTATGTTTGTTGTCGTTGTGCTGCTGCTGTTAGTGGTGGTGGTGGTGATGTGCGGTGCGTGCCGTAAAATAACTAATGCATGTTTATTCATTACCTACCCATTTTCGTTGTCTACATTTTTGCTTTGCAAAAAGTCCTATTTTTGTACAGGGGAACATCTTCATTAGGTTACCTTGTAAAATGGCAGTACAATTTAAACATTTTGGCATGACTTGATGACTTTTTGGCAAAAACAGATTGCTTACAAGTTCCACTTGCCTCATAAACGCACATAAATTTTTGCTGATGAATTCAGTCAGATAAATGAACAAATTTACCTTTTTCACATTTTCTTCTCTACATCATGTTTCTGGGCTTGCAACATTCTTTTCACCATTTATTTCTCCCGACTGAATGGGAGTAGTAGTAGCAGTGATGAAAATTAGCGTTTAAAGTCGAGACACAAAAATGAGGAACAGTAGTATCGTTTAGAGGAATGAATGCAGGTAGCACGCGTCATCTACTTTTAGCGCTTTGTGGCGTCACGACACAATTCCCTTTGTCAATGCAGAAGCGACATGGTTGACCACGTGAACGGCAACGCAAACACAGCTAATCGTTGTCGTTGTCGTCGTCGTGTCCTCCATCACTTCTTGAAATCTACCGTCATATTTCTTTTTGTCAACTTTGTTTTGTTGTACTCGGTGCTTGCAACTACCACTACAACTCTGCAATTTTACTATCGTGCGACCAACTTTTTAATGAATAATCATGCATAAATTAACAATGCCCAACTTATTCAAGTCAGTATGCACCGTATCATAGCCATATAACCCAGTGACATATTTGCAAAAATTTGTGTTGTACTTAACTACTTTATAGAATAAAGATAGGTTATAGAATTCAGCAGATTAGAATTGAAACCTGGTTAACGAAAACAGCCATGTATGTAGTTAAGCCACAGCTACAATAAACCGTGTTTTTTATTTGTAATTTATATAATGTTCCTTTAGCTCCAAAATAATTACCATTGTGCTCGACATCATTCAAAAGGAAGCCAGTAAACTATATGCAGTTATTATTATTACACAAAACAAATTTCTGAATCGAATTAGCTGCTAACATGAAATTCTCTTGTTTTGCCCATTTGTTTAAATAGTAATAATAATAAAATAAAATTTGCCTAATAATATTCATGGCATTTTCATTGCACAACCATCATGCATTAAACAATCTTAAGTTTATTAACTCTTAGGTATTGCAATTTTCCACTTGGTGGAGAGTGTAAGGCTATTATTGAAATTCCTTTTGAACGACGCTTGTACAAGACGAAGAAGAAAAAGAGTTATTTAGGTAACAGAAAACAATTTACATAACTATTGTCACTAGTATCATCTTCAAAGTCCATTGAATACCTATTTCAAGTAAAACGCCTATTCCATGTAAAAAAAATACTACTCTCTTCACTTTGTCTCACCACCTGATTCGTTCATAGCCAGAAGTGGTTAGTCAATATTATCATTTGCCAAGTTTGGAAACCGACGAGCAAAATGCATTCTCAAGCCACGTTGACTCTGAACAATGCAAACTTGTAAAAGTAATAAAAAAGTAGAATGACTAGGTAGTGAAGCTTACACGAACGTTTTGAAGAAACGCAATTTTTTAATCAATTTGTAAATGATGCTGATTGTTTAATGTTTCCAAATCATCAGGTTCGAGGGCTGCCGTCGCCAAAATTAGCCATCACGTCTGCCAGCCAGGGCATCATTCTAACTTTTGTTCCTCTCCCTTTCAACTGTAAAATTACATTTTCAAAGTTCCATTTACCTAAACGAGGTATCACGGACCTCATCATCATTCATTCACTTGCAAAAATTCTCAAACATCTCCACCACGTCATGCACTAACCTCATGTTAAAGATGCGACCATATCGAATTATGCGTAGGAATCAAATTTTTTTTTGAATAGCGCGTCCATGATCATCATTTTCATCATCATCATCAGCTAGAGCTGTAGTCATCAAGGTACACAGATAAATTACAGTGATAGCATTGATGCCGCTGACCATGTCATGAAACGAAGACACTTGAAGATGAAGTGCACTAAAAATGCTAAAACGAGAGATGTGCTCGACGATAGAGTTGATTAATCTAGTCCCGTAAACCTGACTCTTCTATACCTTCCTTTGTCATTTTTACACAATACTTTTTCTATTTAACGCTCACTTTAAGGACTTTTCATGCAAAATAGTAATAATAATAATAATAATAATAATAATGTTAGCAAGTGCCGACATTTGCATTTGCACAAAAATCCTTTTCATGAAATATTTGTCTTTTTGAATGAAATGTTCAAAAAAATTGGCAGTCATTGTCACACAAGGTTTTCACTCAACTCCTGCTGTCATTTCGTAATCGGAAGAAAAAAAGGCTATCATTTCCTTGGCGCTTTTGCCACAATTATCAATGGTATTCGCAGCAAGCAAGCATTTCTTCAACTGTAATAGTTTTACCAGTATTAGTTTCGCGGACAAAAATGCAAACTAGTTCAAGTTTGGTCATGCTTTATCCATTAAAGTTGTTCATGTTGTAGTTGATGGGAAAAGAAACATGCATAATTTTGTCTACTGCAGATAATATATTGTATAATCCTTGTTCTTGAAGTAATCTAATAATAATAGCTGAACTGCAAATACTCCGTTATTATGATCAATAAAGCACGCTTTTAATAATAAAAGATCAAACTGCAAGTTAGAAATTTTGTGGAAAAGGTCGGCCTTTGGTGAAGTAAAAAAATTACACATTTGTTGAAATGTTATTTGCTACTGGTTCTTGGCCCTTTGATTAAATAATGTACAAGTTGCTATCACGACAAGTATCAGTTGAGTTCTCCACCTTTGCACAAATATATGACACATTTTGCTACCTTGGGTGGATTCATGATAATGAACATCGATTAACAGCGGGATACAAGCATCCTACCCGTCATCATCATTCATGCATACGGCTAATAGAAAATGTGGGCATGGCAGCAGCCGCAGCAAAAGGCCGAACTTGACCTTTGCATAGCTCTGAGAAAAATCCTTCCTTGTCATAACGATAAGCATTTAATAATATTGGCACTCTGTTTGTGTTGCAACACAATTAGTCAACAATTGACACACCACTGTCAACATAAAAGTTAAATTTATTGAGATGTTGTGGCAGATTTTTTAAAATTGGCATATGATACTTACTCTCTGTTATAAGCTTTTTACTTTTTGATTACAATAATTTTTATGTTACACAATAAATGTGTGTATGTTTAAGGATTTAGACATCGTCTTTTAAAAGTACACAGAAGTACACACACACAAATATACAACTTGTAGCAATACGTAATCTGTTTGCTAATGTGCTAATAAGCCATAATAATATTATTATTAGTAATATTTATCATTTTAATTTAAAATTCATAAAAGCGATTACTTATCTGCCAAGTGAAGAAGCTCCTAAATGAAAATTAGTACATACTAACTTTGCACCTAATCACTTATCTAATCAACAAAGCGTGTAAGACAAGTTTTTTGGAGCATTACATGCACCCACGCCTACAACACAGTACTGATAATTAAAATAATTAAAATATGCGTGTAACTAGTACCGTTAAGCAGCAAAATGTTGAGCATGTGTACAAAAAAATTACAAAGAGTCTCTACAGCATTCTTCGATGATAAGCCGCGGTTCACCAAAAAAAAACTGCTACACGATATACATTGAAAAAAATGACGAAATAAACCTTTTTTACTTATTATACTTTGCACATTTGTTTCGTTATTTTCTCACGTAAGTAAATAAATTTGAATTTTTATTACTTACTTTGTACAATAATATAACATTCTCATCTACACTAGTACTCCGTTGTTGTATCAATGTAGTCATTTGTTAAATCCACAAATTTTGATAAACTTATTTACAAGTTGTTTACCAAAATGCTAAAAGATTTCAACATCACAAAGTATGCTGAGCGCTTTTAATCTAAATTATTCAAATGTTCTGTGAAATTCTCTCACACTATGATGTGTCATGATTAGTCCTTATAATATACCTCTACTTTGATGATGATGATGTAGTGCACTGCCATTAACATTTTTTTCAAAAAAAACGTATCTTAATCATTAGCATCATCATTCAGGATAAATTTCATTCAATGATCACCATCAACATCATCACCATCATCCTCAGGGTTTGCAAAAAGAAATGATCGTGAGCAGATGCAATCAAGCCAGAATGAAGCATGCTCAGTCAGACATGGTGATCTTACCGTATCATCATCATCATCGTCGTCGTCGTCGTTGTCATGACAAATGGAAAAGAATCACTTGAATTTAATATAGTCAAGCATTTTGTCCGTTTTTCTGCAGTTTTAAAGATCACCATATACAATCTCTGTCATCAGTCATCACGGTGTATGAATGTATGTAAAAATTGAAGAAAAAAATGATAATTTTCTTCTTTAAAAAATTAAGCGATGCTGGTGGGGGTGGCAGTGGTGCAGTAGTAGTAGTAGTAGTAGTGCGAGGGACAGATGAAGATATCAACAGACATTCATATCACGTGAAACGCTTCATTTTTTTGTCTTCTTTTTTTGCTTTTTCGCCGTCACACAAAGATGTTTGTCGAAAATATACGCTTTGATCATTAATATGCAAAAAAAGACAAGAAGGATAACTGTTGGTATAGAGTGTCTTAATAGAACCAATCTAAATTACTCCTTGTGTTGTCTATACCATTTAAAAAAACAATATGGCATTGCACTACTGCTGCAGTCATGGTTGCTGTGTAATGTAACAGCCCTACCGAAATAAAAAAAAGACAATTGGGATAGCGAGAGTATAAAAATAAATAAGTAGAGGACACCGAAATTGACTGTCCTAAATTTCATACACCATCACGAACCCTTTTTCAAAAATTGTACCTGTACTTTACTACGACAAGGAAATGAAAAAAAAGTTGTTACAAGAACTTTACATCTCTCTCTCTCTTCTCATATAATTCATCGTTTTACCTGCAAGAAATTCAATTATCATGTTGGTTGACTAGATTATATAGCTTGCATGCATGTATCATGCATAGGCAACTCCTCTCAAGTTAGCTGCACCGACTTATCTAACTTATCCTTTAACTTTGAAAGTTGATTGTTGTATAATATTGAAATTGCAATATTACTTATTACTATCATTATAAATTTACTTGTTACTTTTAAATCGGAAATGCAAATCTGGCGTATACAAAAAAATAATGTCATGCCGTCATACTGACTGTCACTCTTTTTTTGTACTATGCTTTATACTCTCCGCTCTGCATACAAATTCAAGCAAGACTTGTGCAATCCTCCTAGAGCAATTTTATTACCTGCATCTATAATATTGCTACTATTTAATCTGTATTTTACTGTTTGGCTACTATAAAATTTGTGCCAAGCCTCAATCATTCAAAGAGCCATCCTAAGTGCAGCAGCAGATGTTACCAGTAACCACTACTTTTGTTCTTGTTGGCAGAACAGTTTGCTGGTTGGAAGTTATCATTATTATTATGGGATCGATGGGTCTATTGCAACAATACCCTCGTAATTAACTCTCTAAGGCAACAGCAGCAGCAGCAGCCACCAAGACGATTGATATGTATCGTTTGAAAGTGAAAAATCAATATTATTTTAAACAATATTATTATTACTTTTTCTTAAACGGCGATTGAGTGAGATGAGATAACCATCATTCTCATCATCCCATCCATCAATCGTCACTCATCTTGGGCAATGGTGATGATAATTATGGTGATGTGGTGTGGTTGCTACTACTATTTATGCTGTGATGATGATGATGATGATATATTCATAAAATGAAAAGGAAGTGCAGTGCAATAAGTCAAAGAGTTAATTTTACATAAGACTTCCTCAACATCGTTTTAACCGCGACTTGGATTTTTTTTCTCTTCTACTGTGCCACATTTGTAGCCTGCGCGTAGTAGTGGTTAAAAAATACCTAAAGAGAAATACCGCCACCACCACACTTCATCTTCAATCTTCCTTCCTACGTTTTGGATCCTCATCAACAACATGAAGCAATGCTTCTCTTAAACAAAAAACGTCGTGACTTTTCATCCTTTCTGATTCCTTTTTCGATCATCATGCTGCTGTTTTATTAGATGATGCGTTGTGTATTACATCTACCTACATGCAAAGTTTTAATGCAGAAAAAAGCGTGTTAAAGATTGATGCACACACACACATTCATACAGTTATAAACTTTCATCGTCGTCATCATCATCGCCGTTTTTATCGAAATCATCGGCATCACTTTTTGTTACTCTCACCCGTTGACCAAATTACTCCTAAAACACTCTCACTAGCAGTTGCCGTGTGTGCAGCTGTTGTAAAATAGTCATTTGAAACTAATGACGAGAGAGGTACCCTGGTCCTTGCATTTACAAAAAAAAGTATTTCATTAAAAGTCCAAGAAAATTGCAGAAAATATGTAAATATTTCTTTTAATACATACATCGTTTGATTTGTTTCGCTATCTTTTAAGAAAGAAATATCGACACAAAATAATTCGAAATAAAGGACCAGGAGGGAAAACGTGTGAATAATAAAAAGGGACATTGAAACCGCATAGATAAATTTGAAGATGAACATTGACTTTAATATTATTTTGAAATACATTTCACTTGTTTGAATTTAAGAAAATGCAGCACCAATTTTTATTTCTTTTTATTGAACTTGTAGCAAATTCAATGCTAATATATTTTATTACAGTTTCTTTTTTTAAATAAAAATAAAGTACGGTCGTCGAGTTGAATAGGTACATACATTATATGCACATGATTTTTCTTACAAGTAAAAAGATAATAATATAAAATCAGTAGTAGTTCATTCAGCAGTAGTTTTCAGGAAGTATGAGCTCATTACAGTGTAAGAA
>JAHZMT010002422.1:0-15632 GCA_027743785.1 Sinhomidia bicolor
TTTTAAATTAACATGATACCCCTCTCAAGAAAGAGTGTTTGCCAAAGCATCCCTTTCTCCGTCAAACTTACGCAACGGATATCAACAATGAATGATACTACTACAATACTACTGCTGTGCTCCCTGTGTTGGCGAAGAAGAAGAAGAAGGAGCATGTGATCGTTTGGCTGAAAAAGAGTTGGACGTTCTAGTGAAAATAGACGTTTATTCTCACACACAAGCTTTTAGAGAAAACTACTTTATTGTGCTAGCTCACACATATACATACACACAAATGCGTTTCTTCTTCTTTACAATTTCTTCAACTTTCTCTTTCTGCTGCTGCTGTTGCTTAAGTCTGACAAAATTAGATTTTATAATAAACCCCGGAAAATGTTCGTGTGTCGCACATTACTGTGGTTATCTAAGTATCTTAAAAATGACTGAATAATTAAACAGTATGATTCCTCCTAGTGTGCGGCTGTCATATTATTATGAAGATACAATGGAATATTTTTTTTTCAAAGCAGCGTGTAATCCACCAACTAACCACCCACCCCCGCATTATTGTTATTATTATTAGAAGGAGTAGACAGAGTAGAAAATATAATAATTTTATATAATGCGTTCGCTGTTTTCTCTTGGTATGGTTGGCCGTTGACTTGACTTGCATGCATACGTACATACCCAACAGCGCCTTTTTCTTCTTCATCTTTCCTCCAAAATATTCAAAGCAACTTGCAAAAGATGATGATAAGCAAAAAAGGAGAAAAACTTGGGAGGACTTTGCCCATTACATCTATTTTTATTCCATTTACTACTACACACAAGTAAGCAAACAAACAAACTACCACCGTCGCCGCCGCCACCGCCACCACCATCACGGTAGCAGCAGCATAAATAGTCTCCATCACCATGAAATTGCAAAGTAAGTCTTTTATTATTTTCACCAGGAAAAAAAACCATCATCGCATCGGAAAGAAGTAGAGAGTATCCTATTTTATACTGCTATTTTCCTCTCACAAGCAATAATGCATAATTTTGCTATAAGTTTGGAAACAATTATGCAATAACCTCAAAATGACTGGGCTACAACTTTTATTGCGATAAAAAAATAAGAAAGCCCAAAAAGAAGACGAAGAAGAAGAACAAGACAGACACAGATGCAATTTAGAGTGGCCATAACATAACCCAAAAAAACTAGGAATGAAAATAGATCCATCCATTCCATGAGTATCAGCACTGAGGATGGATTTTCCACGCGAATTTTTTTCATCTCTTTCTTCAAGCATCACAGCCTCACATTTATTGTCTTCTTGCTTGGTTTATACGTGTGCTTTTTTTTCTTTTGTCATCCAAGTTTATAAGAAGAATAGAAGAAGGAATAAGAAGAAAAAGAAGAATCATTTTCTTTTTTCTTTGTAGGGTAATGGAAGTACATACAAGAAGAACATTAATATCCTCCTCCAAGCATCTCGCACCACACCACCAGCAAAACTCTAACGGCTTTAGTTATAGTAATAGTTCACATTCTACTGCTGCTGCTGCTACTACTACTTTTCCTCATTTTTTTCATCACAAAGTACATCTCTCATGCAAAAAGCAACAATAATATATAACATTACTGTTTTTTCTTTCTTCCACCAGTCAGCGACCCCTTCACCCCTTTCGTTACCATTTTATTACACCAGCCCAAAGTTCTCAGCATAATCAGATGACTGTTGAAGATATTATTATTATTTTGTCCATGTGTTATTTCCAATCTTTCTTGGCTTTCTCTACTTGTCTGTCTCTGAGTGTCTGTGTATGGACTGGTGGTGGTGGTGGTGTGCGTGTGCTGCTTATTACTATTATAATGGTACGTTGTTGTATTGTATTATCCCATTGTATTTCATTTCTTCTGTATGTTTTTTTTTCAAGAAAAGAAAATAAGTGGCTTTTGTAATGCGTGTGTGTATACAAGAGAAGAAGAAGAAGAGAAAAAAAGCATAGCAGCGCATTGTTGCCATTCCATGTTGATATTGTGTAGTTGTGCTAGAGAGTGTAATAATAATATTATTGGCTTTTATTATATTATTTCTTTCTCCTCCTCCTTCTCCATATTTTTTCTTCTTCTTCTTCTTTTCACTGAGAATAACGAGAGTAATTCGCAAAATACAAGTTGAGATGAGAAAGAATCCATTTTAAGTAATTCAAATAATATAGCATGCATAAACTACACTCGATGTAATATTTCTCGACATTTCTTTCCTACAATAAAATAGCAAGCAAAGTGATGCAAGCGAAAAGAAGAAGTTATTTTTTAAGTTTTTTTCGTATCGGTATACCTATTAAGATGGCTTGTGTTTCTCTTTTATTTCTTTTTAGCAAATTCCTCTTTTTTCTATAAGATGGCTTTACACTATGCTCTACTTATAGTCAACTTGAAAAGAAAAAGAAGACTTTCGGCTTAAAGAAAAGCTTTATGAGTTTTATAGAAGAGGGAAAAAAGCCGTCTTATTGCTTTTCCCTTAAGTTGGTATATTATTCTTCTTCTTTTTTTTCCGGCTGAGAAATACTATTATTGTATTACACACAGTACAATGCATGCAGTAGTAGTAGTAGTGGCAGCAGCAGCATCAGCTTACTTACGCCATTCATTGCATGAGTGCTCGTTCTTTTTAAGTGGATGCATACGAACATTCATTCGATTCGTATACAAAAAGTAAGTAAAAATAAGTACAAAAAGTGTATAATAATAAGATGTATGTTTCTTTGGTGGTAGGGTGGTAATAGGCAGTCTTTCTGCATTTCCATCTCTCATACTTTCTCTCCTTCCGTTGTATAATATTTATATAAAGTACAGATGGTTTTTCGCAGCTGCAAAAGCTAGTAGCAGTAGTAGCAAAAGGGTAGTCAACTTAAGTTAAAATGTAATATTAGTGTAACTCTTTTGCAGTTTCACATTTCCTCTCTCTCTCTCTCTCTCTCTTCTTATTTTATTTTAGAATTACATGCGTAACTGTCCTTTGGCAATGATATAAAGTTGAGGAAAAGTAACAGAGTGAGCAAATTGTATAGCTTTCTATCCTGATATCGAATCCCATTACTTTGTCTTCTTAAACGTTTTCCAGCACCAGGCAGAAAGAGAACTCACACAGTCACTCACAAGTAAGTAAAAGTAGCTGTTCAAGTAGTACATATACCACCACCACACCATACATATTTTTTTCGTCTTCCTCTTCCTCTCGCATTACATTTTACGGCAGTACTTTCTATTTCTTTTACATTTATATCACTTCACTGGCCAATCTAGAAAAATACTAGTGTAGCTACTGTATGTTATCATCACATATTACAGCATTATTTCTTCTTCTTTTTTTCTCTCTCTCTTCGGGTGCTGCTACTGCTACTACTCCGACTTTCTACATAAATTGGATGGAGAGCGCAGCGAAAATGTAGCACTAATCCAATTGAAAACATTTTTATGTGCTTCTCATATTTTCTCTGGCTGTTTTAAATAAACACACACACACACACAAGCATTCTTGCATATGTTATATAGTGATGGTTGTTAGTGCTGCTCCTAGAGTAAAATATTATTGTGCTATTTGAAAGAGAAAAAAAAACTAATTTTCTTTTTTTCCATTTTATTAACATTTCACCATTGCTTTGTACATACATACATGCAGATTATTTAGATCCGTGCTATATGAAGTTTGTTTGTTGGTCTTTGAAGAGTACAGTAATTTGCGTTTGCGATTGTGAACTTTAACTAGACTACATACATGTAGTTTAATGAAAAAACAAAAAATGCAATTATATTGCATGATGGCAGATGAAAGAGAAAATAAAATTCGTATAAAATTTCTTGGAAGACAAATCAGAGTTGAAACCCATGTTGAAATTTCATTTCCGCTTGTTAAAGTGCTCCTCTAAATTTTCTCTACATAAAAAACTGTATATATGTATGAAAGGGAAAATCAAGTGGGTTTTAAGAGTTGACTTGTGAGATATGTAATGGTTACCGGATACATGCACATGTCAAAGTCAAGTTGGATTTATTATGTATTTTATACACTAGTACAACATATCCACACATGCAATATCCTTCCACAACAACTTGGTTGTTCCGCAAAATAGAAAAACCGACTAGCTGTACTCATTTTTTTCTGATGACTGTGTGGAGCCGTCATATCCTATGACCTCAGTCCTTGAGACAGCTTTTCCCGTTCCGTCAAAAAGTAGCTTGACAAAAATGCTTTCTAAATCTGAAGATCAAAGGCATGGAATAAATGTATAAAAAATATACCAATGCCAATATACGTGTGCCTACTTATAGCGAATACTGCCATCATTAAAAGTTATTATTAGCATTACAGCCAATCCATCGACTATAGCTTTAACTTTTTAACATTCCATTGTTAAGCCAAGTCAAAGCCGAAACTAGGTCTAGCCATTTCCTCCTTCTACTCCCCCTTCATTTGTTTCTTTACATTTTTCCTTTTTTATTGTGAGAAGCACTCACACCAAAATAAATTCCGGAAGTTGCTAATATATTTCTGCCATTGAAGAAAAAGTCAAGGTTTTCCTGTCGCCCTTTTTCCTTCTTAAAAAGTCACATCGCAAACTTATTTGCTTCTGCGTGAATGTCTTTCTTTCTCCGCCGATCCAACAACTTGCGTCCAGAGATAAAAATCAACTTTGGAGATATTAGAAATTTTATAATGTAAAAAAACTATTTGTTGCCTTCAATACCAAAACGCTTTTTACTACTGGTGTGGCAGCAATGAGCACAACTGCTGCTTGCCATTATACGCATTACAATTATTTAAATAAAATGACCCAGTAATAATAAAAAAGCAGTATTGCTTTTGGCTCTTGACAGCCGAAATTGTACACACACATACACTCACAAAACTTGATACGAGACACACACTCCAAATAAACGTATCCCATTGTAATAATATGTAAACTGATGACGGAGTAAGAACTGAGCAGAATATGCAAATAGATATTTTTATTTTCTCAAATAAGAGAAGAAAGTAGTAACACCACTGAAACATATACGCAGTATTTATGCCCTTCCACCAGTATATTATTTTCTTGGTATTTTCTCTGAAAACGCCTTCATTTACACATTTGCACACAGCTATAATTTAAAAGGCTAGCAGCATTTTATGGGCAAATGAAAACTGCTAAGGAATTCACATGCATGCATTTGATGATGCATGCGAGTAGTAGTAGTGGTGGTGTATATAGGTAGACTCTTATGACGACTGTCTACTGTATAAAACCACCACTACCACCACGCAGTTTTTTTTATCGAATTGTTGTAACAACGCTATAGTTCAAGGCATCAAAAAATTCTTCGTTTTTTGGGTGAAGAAGGCAACGGAAAAACTTTTCAAATAAAGCAATATAATATGAAATAGAGAGAAGGAGAAAAAGTGGTACAAACACAACTATTACGCCTGCTGCTACTACTACTGCTGCTCGGTATGTACTACTACAACTACCTCTGCTATTGCGACACTTTTTATATTTTTCAAGTCATTTTCTTTCCCTCTTCTCTACGTGTATACTACTTTAACTGTACCGTTACTACAACTGCTATGATCATTCTTTTCTCTCTCCCTCTCCCCACGTTCATGTGTCATTTTACGAGACTCTTTCAAAAAGACATTTTCTCTTGGAAAAACAGTTGTAAATCTCACTTTTTCGGCGTGCCTCTCAAAGAAAATGTAATAATTCCATTTTCTATTGTGTACTGTGGCTATATATTTCTCCCAAGCCAAAAGGCCAAAAAGATAGATCAAAACAGTAGTAGTAGAAAAAGAAGAAGAAAAATGAGAGCAGCAGCAGCAGAGTCCCAGTTGTGAGTATTTTTTTAGGTAGGTACGTATTTCGCATGAATAAATACAAAAGATAGGTGGACGTACATACATATATGTATGCTTAAAGAAAAAAAATGCTTCCATTTTTATACTTTCTTATAAGGATTTATCTGAGTGTTCCGAAAAAAAGCCGGGCTTTTCTTTCACGAAGAGATCGTATCATATCATTTTATTTCCGTTGGGAGAATGACTCGAATGCAAAATCATCTCTTAAAGGGTCATTTTTTACGTTAGTAGCTGATTGTTCATGTAAGTGTAGAAATGTTGGAAAAGTTAGTGCCAATAAATGTACGCTGTATTAGGTTCCAAGTGCATAAAAATCTCTCCACTCCACTCTACTCTCTCTCTTTTCTCTTCCGTTCTTCCTCTTCTTCTTCTTATACAACATGGAAATTTTTTTGGTCAGCAGCAGCACTAACAGTAATTACACTTAGCATGACTGCCGCCACTGTGATGTTCAAAGAGAAGAAGAAAAAAGTAGTAAAAGGTACTCTACTGGAATTTTCCTCAAGCTAATAATAATCACTCGCGCCCTATGTTTTCTTTGCATTGTGGTTGTTGGTCGTACCAATCTCCGCCTTGCTTACTACTACAATCGCTGATTTGAATTCTTAAAAAAACTGTGTCTATACATACCTACATATACAGCAATATCAGCAGCAGCATCTCTTTTTTATGTGTCTGCTGAAAAAAACAAATGAGGACAACACGAAAACTTCAGTTTAAAAAAACATTCCATACATGCAACTTTTAAAGCATTGAATGCGCACTATTTGTTTACAAGCCATTGTCTTTATTGCCGAGCTGATGTTGTTTATTCGTTTGAATCGATTAGTTTGTTTGGATCATTAGCGATAGAGGAAGAAAATGGAGACATACGACCGACCACCATGACAAGAATGAAGACACCTTTTACATGAATAAACAGAAGGCGAGAAGAAGGTCAGTCAGGTTTGAAATGCCAAGGTAAACATATTCCATGTTGGCGAGCAATGTTCAATCTTGTTTTTTTTAAACGAGAAAAAAACTTGAACTAGAACATGGTTGTAGTTGTTTGTTCGCGAAGATAGATGTGCAAAAGATAAGTTAATGTATGTATGTCGACTTGCTAAACTACCATTTAAGAACCTAAATACTACAGCGAAAAATGAGCCATCAATACGCTGTCAGAATGATGACCTCGTTAGCTATCTTTTAATTAATCTGTAAATGAAGCATGTAGTTGGCCGTCAGATATGTACTTTAGATAAAAACACCTGCTTCTATGTATACAGACATGTATTTATGTAGATATAGTAGTTATAATAATAATAATGATAATTGCTTTGTGTTTTTTTCCAGAAAACGGACAGCTTGTCGGTGGTTAATTTGGACATAAAAAACGGAGACAGTGCTTTGGCAAATTTTTGTACGTATTATTTAATGGTAAAACTGTTAAAAATGGAACTTGCGCTATATTTCTACAGCGTGGCAAACAATAAAGAGGGAATAACCGACAAAGTGTTTGAAACTCTGTAGTTTTCTTTGGTAATATAATAGACGTTCGCAAAACTGGAGTATAGTTTGCAAAATTGTAAATTTAATCGCAAAAAAGTACAAAGTTAAATTTTATTACTACTATAATAATAATAACTCAATACTTTGTACTTTTCATACAAAAACATCCCATTACAAGTGCGCCCCAAAATAAAAATGATTTCAACCGCAAAACATGGTTATCTATCTACATGCATGCGGATGATTTTAAACTGTCATTTGTAGAACTACTTACTCATTACAATTTTAATATCACATCATAAACCATTGATCACTGCATGCAGATAAAAAATAAGAAGAAAACATTAGCTTTTCTTCTTCTTCTTCTTCTGCTGCTGCTTTCTTTTGCCTGGCTACTGGCCAAAAAGTTCACCTAAACTAAAAACACCACACACATACACACCGCTGCCGCTGCCATACATTATTATGCGTCATAATAAAATAACGACAAAAAAGTAAAGTGTATGAAGGGCAGCAAGGCAAACCGCTATTTTCTCTTGGTTGGCTTTACTCAGCAACCGATGATGATGATGATGATGACACAGAGTCTGGAAGTTGATTGCCGTGAAAGTGTATATATAATGACAGTGTGATGGTTTGTATATAACCATATCCCTACCGCACAAGAATAAAGCAAGTATTTTTTTTGTTGGTAAGAGTAAAAGGGAGCAAAAGGAATTACAAATGGCGAAATGACACGTGATGAAAAACGATCTGCAAGATAATCGGAAAATAGCAGTTAAGAAAACCGTAATTTGCATGAAATATGTCGCATGAATAATAAATTAACTTGAATGAACCGCTCCTGTACCTAAGCACATTTTTTATACTTATAGTAAACTATTCTCAGATATATTTTCCAAACCAAGAAAATCTGCAAAGCAGTAGTACTGGCACAAGCGGCATACCCATCGCACCACCACTATACTACAAAAAGGAAGAATGAGAAGGGTGGTTTGCTTGTGTCTTTTTTTCCAGTGCAGTAAGTAGTATAGCCAGCAGCATAGTGCAAGTTGGCTATTGTTATAAGTAAATACCTAATTTCTTCTATTAGTTATAATATTATGATGGCAATATAGTATAGTAAATATGTACACATTGCATTACTCTGTGTTTTTGTGGTGGCTAGTGGAGATGTGTTTTTTTGCAGTGTTCAATCGTTGCCTCTGTCGCTGTCGTCGTGTGTGGTAGTATGGCATGGGTGTTGGAAGAAGAAGAAAAAAATAAAATGCTCAAGTGAAGATGTCGAGGTACAACAGTAGCACAACCAGCAGCAGCAGTAGATATAAAAATAACGTATAAATGAGAAAAAACTTGAAGGCAGAAACTATCTAAAATACTAATATTTTCTGCTACGGTTCACTGGATACTTGTTTTTTTAAAGAAGGAAAATGTGCAGAGCAGTCAACCCGGGTCTCTTTCGGCAGTAGCATCTATCTATATACTACACACACTACAGTCATAAAATTGTTACTTACTGCTTTAAAAAAGAGGAAGCTTAGTGTCAAGCTTGCTATTGCTGCACCATCACCGCCACAAAATTTATATGGAAAAAAATTATTATTATTATTATAAAGTAGAAGAGAATACCAAGTAGAGCTCTTAAGTGGTATAGCTCTGTATTTGTACGTAGTATATGTGTGTATGTGTGTTGAAATACGTTGAAATTTCTTCTATTATTGCTATTATTCCAAGTGAGGATCTGCCTGCGACAAGAAGAGTGAACGCAGAAAAGTCCTAATGATTTGAGACATTTGCAAATCGATAACCGTATCTCATTTTAATGGCAGGGTGGAGAGACAAGTTCCTAAACTATTTTCTCTGTGCTACTTGCTGCCGCTCTCTCTCTCTCTCTCTCTCTCTACTAATACCATTCACTACTCCACTTATTATTATTACTGCTATATTATGCCACTATTAGTAGTGCTACACAGCATTTTCATGCGGCAAGTGATGATGTATATCTTGTGTGGGAGGATACCTACAATATATTTTTTTTAACTTGTTTTAAGTCATGGGGAAAATTGAACTTGCTCTTTTCTTTCCTCGCCGTCATTATTATTCGTAAAGAAATTAGTGAGAGCATTGTAAGCACACCACTGCTGCAAAAGCAACAGCACAGTAAGGGAAAGGAAAAAAGCTTTTGCTTTTAGCCTTTTTTTCTTACTGAATATTTATAGACATTTCGAATGGATTTTGCAGTAATTTTCAGGCATGTATTCATTTTTTTTCTAAAGGGAGTAAGATGAAAGACCATACGTCCTCTCCTTACATATATAGTAAATTGCGTACGCGGCACATATTGTGTGTGTAGGCCCATTTTGTATTCAACCCCTTGGCAAAATCCAATAATCTCTTTTAATGTACCATTGGGATATGTACACGTTTGTATTATAGAATATAAAATAATATAAGATTATCATCATTGATGAAGTGGAATGGAGGAGGAAACGACTGTGGATGTTGCATACAGGGGACTTGTAGTGGTGGGCTTGTGCGCTGTGCTAGAAAAAAAAATTGTGGCTTTATGTATGCTTTTTTGCTACTTTGTTGCAAAAAAGAGTGGCGCGCTCAAGTCTGGTGCCACTGCCACCACTGCTGCTGAAGGCATCATTCCTTGTCTTGACAGCAGTGTATAGAAGCAAAAGCATGGTATCAACGGAAATGATCCCTTTGGTGTTTTTTTCTTTGCATGTAGTCACGCTGTAAATACACTACTGTTCTTGTAGCTTTTTGTGTAAAAATGAAGAGGTCAAAAGTAGGCAGTTTATTGTAAACTTGTTATATGATGTTGTTGATGCCACGTCAGTGTCATTTTAGATTGTATATAGCTTTCTCTCTTTCGCTCTCTCTCTCTCTCTGCGCATGATATGTTTGGCAGTACAGACTGACATGGGTATATCAAGGGAGAATAATAAGGCGTTAGACATCACTGTGAGAAAACAAGACTCGACTCAACACTCACTCAATATCAGCAGCAGAAAGCGAACCGGCTCATACAAGCCACTCGAGAGAAAGCGTTAGGGAAAGAAGAAGAAAAATAAAGTTGTGTACGGTTCAAAAAACTTTCTCTAGTAATATACGCATATCTGCCAGAACATGTCGGTCTGGGGAAAAAGTTTGAAACAAAAAAGGATTGTATTGTAATTCAAAAGGATTAGTTGTATTAGTACTGTAAATGAAGAGTACTTTTAGGTTCTTATTTATATAAAAATAATAATGATAATAGACCTCTAAAAGAATTCTCCTTTGTAAACTAGTGATCTGGTGAGGTTGAGCTGTGGAAACTAACCACAAATGAAATGAGGATAATTCCAGTAAAATCAAGTCGTGACTCATAAAATTCAGAGTACGAGTGTAATTAAAAAGATAATATGGTATAAGCTAACTGTTGAAGGAAGCTTCCTTCTTTTCACAGTACTCTTTAAATGAATTATTACAGACTCCCTTGAGGGTATTTCAGGTGCGGTTAAAGTTAATATTACCGCAGAGTTGGAAGTTGATTGCAAACTCACAGTCAACCAACGCAACGGTATATCAGTATGCTCAAATAAATACTAAAGAAACATTGTACACTCTATATATTATAGTAAAAAGAAAGTACTCAACTAACTCAACTATAACATAATTAGAATTACAGATATTTCTTCTTTCTTTTTTTACGGGTAATTCTAGAAAAACAGGTACTTAAATGGTAAACTGCATGCATATTTGAACTACTCCCCTGTCACTTTCATGTTTTGCTAATGTGAAATGTGATGATAACTAAATGGACTGGGTTATTTACCTAGTTGTACAGCAGCTATTTGTACAGCTATTTGTGCTATTTACTTGCATTCATGCGTTACAAATAAACAACCACGTAATAATCTACTTTCACTCTTCTTCCTCTCGTCTTCCTGCCAAACACTACGAAATGCAAAAGTGAATAGGGATGTGTTGAACTAAATTATTAGTATATCAAGAATATAATAACGATAATTTAGAGTTGCCATATAAAAAGCATCAATTGCATGTCTAATGGTTATGTTTAATCATATGAACAGGGTTTAGGTACAATAATTAATTATACACATAAGATTGTCAATAGTAATTATTATTATTATACTTACCTCACCTAGTAGCAAGGATAATATTTACATTACTAACATGACTCTATTTTAACTCAATTACATGATGCCATTATATGATTGTGAACGACCAACTATCAAGTAACAAGTAATGCCATGAAGGGATGCAGTGAAAGTTTAAACTTGAAAAGGATATTCGAGTCCAAAACTGGACGAAAAATGTTTCTAAAAGTCAGTAGAAACGCAACATGGAATTTTAGGTTTCAACATGAAACCTACTGAAATTTTAGCATCATTGAAAAAGGCATTACAAGCATTATTATGCACATTTAGCACAACCTGTCATATTACATACTCGATAATGTATCGACCTTCCCAATTTTCTACCAGTCAGTTCTGGAGTTTGCAAGTTTTTAACATATTTACAATCATATGTGCATATATTGTTCTCGCATTCCTTCCACTTTTACAACCCGATGAAAGGATACACTTACCTATCCACTCCACTTGAGAGAGCTCGCTTACTTCTCTCTTACGACACTCAACATGCTTACATAAAATACCTATATATGCAATTTGCATAAAGGCTAAAACTCCACTCGATGTAAACTAAATAATATTATTGCCATTTCCAAGAGTTGAATTGGCTACACTGAATAAAAGACCGAAGTATTTCTAAATTCATTTGACTTCGCATAGGTACTTTTCCCATACAACCTAGCAGAGTTTACGAAGAAGGTAAAACGAGCATCTTATATGTCATAACATTTAAGGACCATAATGTTTTTGATGATACGATAGCATACCATTAAATCGAAGAATTGAGCAAATTATATAGCCATCATCATCAGAAATTATAATTGCCATATACTTTTCCTACCCCTTCATCAGCTCCATTTTGAAAAGCGAAAGAAAGCATTAGGTCTACCAAGAAGTACATTGAGTGGGCTGAAACATGGTAAAAAATAAAAGCAAGTATAGGCATATCGTTTTTGGTACAATATGTTCCAAAAAGGTGAATAACACCATTGCAGTTTAGAAATATAATTTTTTCTTGGAAAATATATATGTTTTAGCTAAAAGTCTTTCAATTCTTAAAGGCGAAAAAAAATTCTCTCATAAAATATATAGTAAAGAATAGCATCATATAAAGTAGTAGATAGAGAAAGAGACATGTATGAAAATTGAGAAGGCAGACGGTCGGTGGGGGTATAAGAAAAGACAACCTTTTCAAGCAGAAAGGCACGCATAAAAGAAAAAAATTACGACAAGATCGACGACACGACGAAAAGACGTTTGGTAGGAACACGAGCAAGTCGATGATAATAAAATGGAATCATTGTGAGAGAATTTCTCATTTTATACTCGAGTGAAAACACCATCTCGTCTGTAAACGCTTGGTATCAAGACACCGCATCAGAGTATGATGCTGATGATCAAGTGGAGGCAAGTAGGAAACTGTGTCTCATTACTGCCTTATTCAAAAGCAAACTCTCTATCAAATGAACATAGTACATATACATACATTCAGCCAGTCATCATCATGCAATTTCAGCTTATCTTGTCTCTTCTTTTTTGAGTGTATAGAAAAACACAAGAAAACCGTCTACATGCATACAGTTGCTCATGATGAACGTCTCATTCAATTTACAAAGTCAATTGACAAAGTCTCAAGTGCTCCTTGAAAACGGTAGGTATGTATTTTTATTTTCAGTACAACATGCGCTCTTCCACGTCCAGTCGATTTACAGCAATGCAGTTTGTTATTATTATCCTTTAATTTATTTTATTTTCTTTTTCTCAACTCGTGGCAAATTCAAGGTAAGCTTACAGGTATAACATGCATGCGCGAATATTTAGCTTAGCTTCACTACAACATCAATTCTCTTGAAAAACATTATTTTGTCAAGAAAGGAAACTAATGAAATGTAAACCATGTAATCCTCAAAATATAGAAAAGAGATCGTTTCACACCTTTGTAGCCAAACAAAACTGCAAGTGAATTGGATAGTATTTGTTATTACACGTGTGTGTGTGTGACGACGGTAAAATGTGCATTTCTCCTTAGTCGATTCTGACATGTTTTCTTGTACGTTTTTTCCTTGTTTTTTCAGTTGCCATATTTCCTTTGAAGTGAAAATGTTTTGACATTCGCATCAATACCTGCCCACTTACCTATGTATCTACAGGCAAGAAAACAAATTTACAGTTTGTTAGCTTGCTTGCACTATGGAAAAAATGTAAAATAAATTTACACTATATCGTCGCTTTTTTTGGACACTTTATTAATAACATTGGCAGAATTATGTACGTGTTAAAAAGAAAGAGAGTGTGTGTATGTGTGTGTGTGTGAACTGGGTGAAATGTGACAATAGCCATTTTTATTACTCGTGTGTGTGTTACGTGAGTAGTACGTAGTAGTAGTAAGCATGTGCATTTTTTTACGATGACTAGACAAACTCTCAGAAGGTTTTGGCATGAAAGACATCTGTCTCCCCAAAGTCGACGGCGAGACGACGACAAGGACAAAAAGTGAAAAACCCAGCCAAAACATCTGAGAAGTGATATAGTTCCATAAAAAATGCGTATATAAAAATAGGTATAGGTAAATGTGAGTTCTCCTATATTATTATACAATTTATGTTGACAATGGACTGTAAAATACAATATATCGAAGGTTGATAAAATCTACGCCTTTCTTTTTTATACGGCTTGCGACTTGACACAATTCTGGAACGTACGTAAAGAAAATTCACTCACATGTTTCAGCACACACACATGCCACGCTAAATATACGAGTAGGCTTTTAAGAAAAAAAATTCATGGAAGGCTACGGTTAGCTAGGAAGGATTTTCTATGAATTTTCCAAACCGACTGCTATTTTTTTATATAAAAAAAGAGAAATAATAAATGTTTTGCATTTTTACCCGTGTCAATATACTATAACGGTGGGAAAAATTGGGAATTGAAACAAAAAATTGCATATAGACATACAGCGAGGAACACAATAGAAGCAGCAATAAAGATCAAGCATACTTTCAATAAAAATAGCGATATCGCTATTCTCCAAGAAATTTCTAATCATGCCTTTTGTTTTTATTCCGAAAAGTAACAGAGAAAGAGAGAGAGAGACAAAAGTAAATCGATTTCAATGGAGAAAAGGGAATAGTTATGTTACAACAATGGGTTTCTTAAGTCGCTGCCATTAAAGAAAAAAAGTTCACATTAGAATATAGAACAAGGTCTTTGAGTCTCTCTCCACTTTATTTCTGCCCATGAAATGTGTCATGCTGATGATGATACCAGAAAAAAATTGAATATGTGAACAATAGAGTCGTTGTAGAGAAGAAGAAGAAATGTATGCTAAGCTTTGCATATTTTTATGGCTCTCACTACCACATACTCTATATTTTTTATACTTTTAAATGCACATTAGATGCTTTTACAACAACGACGAAGAGCAACTTTCTCTGTGGCTTGTTGTCTCAATATATTCCCAAACCTTTCACCTTCTCTCTTTTCAATTTTCTCTCTCTCTCTCTTTCACATGCTCTTCTTCTTTTCTCTATGCGAATCAACTGAATGAAGCTTCAATAATGCAAATGGGAGAAATAAAATTTGAAAGGTCGTCCACTGGGAGACCACTTTTCAAATATTTTTTTACTATGTAAAAGGGATCGACAGCTTGCCTCTCTACCTCTGCTTGTAGAATAACTAGTAAAAATAAAAGTAAAGGAAAAAAATGTTAGCAGGACGTATGCCTGGGGAGAAAAGTAGTGAAAAAAAACACATGAGTGACTCAAGAAATGACTTGCATTACCTAGTACACTGGCACATTTACCATGTAATTTTTTTCCCAGCTTACCACAAAAAAACTGGAACGGGAACATTCAGTTAAAGATACACAGTGATCACATTGAACACATACAGCAAAAGTTTTATGTTGTATAACTTTGAAATATACATACCGTATACTTATATTATGATGATGAGGTTGTTTTCTATATATATGTGTATGTATATGGAGAGTTTTATTGATTTCAAAACTCTTGGCAGGAGACGTTGCTAAAAAAATGCTGAGTGTTACTGACATTTTAGAGTAACTTTGTTGACTAAAACTGGGTATATAGGTAATATATAGATAAAAAGGAGGGACGTAGGTAATATTACA
>JAHZMT010002423.1:0-14259 GCA_027743785.1 Sinhomidia bicolor
CCACTTTCTTATCAGTTTAAATACACAGTCAATAAATAAATCATATATGCATTAGGTAGATTCATATAATTATAGAGTGACTGCAAAGAAGAGAGTTGAACTGAAGAAACTGTATACCACTGTAACTTCTGCGTTTATCTGAGCAAATATGTGTAGCAAACAAAGTTTTTTTTTCCTGGCAAACAAAATTATATGGCAGCAAAAAATAGTATATCCTTAATTACTTCAGTAATAAATAATTGTGAAGATTTCTAAATCTGATTATACATCATTGAAGGGGAAAAGGATGGTCTAGAAAATGTACAGTTTACAGCCCCAAACCATTAAATAACGCTACCGTAATAATGATTAATTCGCAAATCCATAGCAGAACGACCGAAAATGACACGATTCAAATTGCAGTATACAATAAATAAGCTTGCGATTTTATCAATATTCTTTAATAAATATATTGATTTAACTCAAACATTTTTTTTCTCTCTCCCTCTTTCTGTAATAAAAGTTTTCACGTTCGATATTGTTTATACCTACTTCAATTAAAGGTTACCTACAGTACAGTAGAATTTACGTTAATTAAGACTACATCCTTCTTGCATGTATACCTAAACGTCATCTTTAATCAGTGAACGTGAATTCCTGCTTTAAACTCTTGAACGTTTTTTAAAGCAAAAAAAGTACAAGGCGTTTCCATAAATTAATGCTATTAAACTCAAACAGCATATATTTCGTCTTCATATACAATCATTAGGCAATTTGATGATGCAACCAAAACTTGTGCTGCTGCTGTTACGCTGCCATTCATTTATATCACGGGCATTTTTCATTATATCCAACAATGCAATGTCTGAAATATTATGATATGATGATGATGATTCCATTTTATTACATTACAATAATGCATAGTTGTGTTACCTGTGTCCTTCAGTGATAATCAAAATGGAAAGTGAAATATTCGCGAAATCTTCCCATCATCTTATCAGAAATAACAGAAAAAACGTGTTCCTCGGGTATGTGCGCGATATGCGTAAATGCGTAAGCAATGAAACTGTTAACAGAGACGACGATGGCGGCGCTCACTTGCTCCCTCGCTCGCTCTCGCTCTGTTCAAGAACGGTGAGTACGGCAACACAAAAGCCGGAAGTTGTGAGCTGGTTTTACTCGATGTAAATTGTAAAAATAAGCGCAAAATAATAGAAACTGTGCAATGTGCAATTGTTACTGTGTCAGTATAAGGTATGTACGTTCATTCATATTGCCAACTACGACTCACGATTTGATTGAACTTATTATCAGAACGACGACTGACGTGGTTTACAATGCAAGCATTATTATGTTCAAAGATTTTTTTTAAATAAAATTTTATTACATGCATAAACGCTTGTTTCTCAACAGCGACTGAATCTCATCTCTGAGTGAAGGTAGAGTTGTTTATTGTTAAGGTTAATGAAACATTACAAATTATGTACATAACCAACAGCATTAATTTCCTGCTCCATTATTTCGCTCAAACATAAACGCCCCCACCACCGTCGTCAGCATCAGTGAACCCTATATGGGCACTGGCAATGAGATCATGGGCAATTAAACCATTGGTACTACTGCACAAGTGCACAGGAGACATTATTCCCTATAGATATCAACTGACAAAGCTCATTTATTTGTTTATTTTGTTTGCATATATCTGTTTTATTTTGCAAAAATAGAACCCTTTGCCATTATGAATATTATCTGTTCAGTAATGACTGCAATCTGAAGTTCCAAGTATAGCAATAATGAAAGCACAAGTGCACTATTTATGTATGAACTTATTTATTTAAGTAAAATTACAAGTCATAAAGTAGTTCACTGATTGGACTAATGACACGCGCCAACAATAATCACACTCAGAAAACCAAATTAGAAATTTTACTTGTGCAGAGTTATCAGTTTTTGATTAGATGTCAAGTTTGTGTCAGAAGCGTATTTTTTTTAAACTTGACTATAGAATATAGCATGGCAATAAACCGAAATAAACTGCCCCATTTCTCACACATCAAGACATGACGGTGATGAAATCAACTGCTTTTCAGTTTAAAATACAAAAAGAGCAAACGCATGTATGTACGTCATAAAAGCTCATTAAAGTGTACAGGTTGCATTTTTAAAGGGACATTAATATTAAAAGACTATTATAATAACGGCAGCAGAATAGAAGAGTAGTACTTATATTGACCGTGATTCATGATGGCACGTTATAATATTATGCTTGTTTGTCATAAGTTACTAGAAAAATTGATGTTTATGGCGATGATGCTGCCATTGTTAGCTAATCCTTAGCTTATTGTGCTTAATGATGTGCATTGCGAAAACCATTACCGTGCTAAATTTATAATCCCTGCCTACACCACTACCACCTACAAATATCTGTCAGATATAAATTTTTTACCCTTCTCGCACTGCTCCCTTGAAATGATTCTTCACTCTGCAAGTAAACCTATAAAAATGTGTAGTGATTTGTTGATGACGATTATCTGACGTGATTTGTTTTTCTTTTTTTTTCTTTTGGACCTAAACCCAATGAAGCTGGGGGAACTTATGCTCAGGTATTTATTCACATTTTCCTGTAACTTTTAGCAATCAAACATAAATTACAGCAAGCTACATACACACATATATGACGGTAAAGTGAGTTAAATTGATGTACAAAATGACACTGTGCTACTCTATTAGAGTATACATAAGTACCTAAATATATGCTTACAAATTCTCTTGTTTCTTTTTTTCTTCAGGGTATAATAACTCGTAAATATCGTCAGAACTCAATTATCAGAATTAAAGTGGAGCTGACTGCAAATCACAAAGGATACTTTGAGTTCCGCATGTGTCCGAACAATAATCCAAAGAAAGTTGTGAGTGAAAAGTGCTTGGACAGACACACACTCAAGCAAGCAAATGGAGAAGGACCAAGGTGAGTATCAGAAAAACAAGCATGTATTTTCTATGCATATTCATATTGTTTAGACCTCTTTAAGAAAAGACCTCTTTTGTGCGTACCTACGTGCGCATGTAACTCAAAAAAAAACTGAAGAAAAAAAACAAAAGATATTCAACCTGTAAAATATTACTTTTGTTTACTTAAAGTATGAACCTTTGCCTATTTACTTCCTGGAAATATAGTTGAACAGGGTGTTTTTGTACTGCACAGCCACAATATAAATTTGTCATTCAGTGTGTTTTAAAAGATGTGTGAGCATTAAACCCATTTTTGTAGAACTGAGTGAGTCGAACATAAAAATTCATTTAATATTTTTTTTCGTTACCTTTTTTCTTCTAGGTATTATCCCGGTGAGGGCACAAAAGTGTTTGAATCTAGATACTTGCTGCCGAAGGATATGACTTGTACACAGTGTGTACTGCAATGGAGANGTTACCTTTTTTCTTCTAGGTATTATCCCGGTGAGGGCACAAAAGTGTTTGAATCTAGATACTTGCTGCCGAAGGATATGACTTGTACACAGTGTGTACTGCAATGGAGATACGTTGCTGCCAATAGTTGGGGTGGACCTTGTCCTGATGGAACCAAAGAAGGTCTTGGTTGTGGTCCACAAGAGGAGTTTAGAGCGTGTTCTGATGTTGCTATCTACGATGATAAAGGCTATGCATCCGCTGAAGAAACTGAAGATACGGATGACAAGGATGAGGAAGACAATACTGTTGATGTCGGTAAGTGTAATACAGAGAGTTTGTTTGAAACCATAAAAATTGTGCAGTTAAATAGGTCGGATTTTAAATTGTGCTTGTCCATCCACTTTTGTTCAAATATAAAAGCAGAGTTCCTCTAAATGTTAGAAACACCTGCTGCGTAAAAATAAGCCTCTATGCATTGTATTGATTTGACGGCGAACCTTGAGGAAGAAAGTTGTGTACGAGGTATTTGAAAGGAAAGAAATGATAAGGTTTTTTGAGTACCGCCTGTTGCTCCCCATCATACGTCTGTTAAACAAAACGTAAAATATTGTATATTTTACTTTAACCTTGGCCCTAGACTTACTAGTTATAAAATGAAAACAGAAATAATGTGGCAGCAAATGTTGAATGAATACATAAAAAAACATTAGAAAATAATCTGACCTGTCCTGCACTGGTAGTTAAATAAAACATAGTTGTAATGATTATTTATTTATTGTGACATTTACAGATAAACTGGAAGGTGACAAGACATCTACGGAGATCTCAATTGATGAAACAGCAGACAGGCCAAAACCGTCCATTTGGCCATTCATCATGGCTCTCATTGCTCTTATGTTTGCTGCAGTTGGGTTTGCCTCACTTTTGGGCTGGTTTTACAGAAAGGAAATTCTTCAGTTTGCCAGCGACATGATGAGCAGGGCAAGAAGGAAAATGGGATCGGATGACGGTTACGGAGGTCAATCAGGGGGACCACCAGTACCACCACCACGACACAAAAAGTTCCATACAATTAATCCACCAAATGGGAAAGGGGAAAAGCGTCACATAACACCAGATGTGATATCTCAACCCATGCATGTAACGATAAATGGTTTGGCTGTATAGATTAAGTATAGCATGTTGGTTGATTGTTTTGCAATTTAAAAGTAAATCTCTGTTAAAATCAGAACCCTCATATCAAGCTGATTTAATCAATTGTCATGTCTTTTTTAATTCTATTTTGAAACCGGACTGAATAGACAATAATTTATAATATGGAATGTTTAAATAATACAGATATGTCCTTTTGATAAAATGAATGCTTTATAATGCATGCCATCCTTTTAACACCAAAAAGGGGGACTGTATGGAACACTGTGAATTTGATAAACCCTGTTGTCTTACATGTACAAATAAATGTAAGGGCTCGTGTGCGTGATTATAATAAGTACTTGTACGCGTGGAAAAATGAAATTAAACTGCTTTTGTTAAAGCGTTTGAAACATAAATCAACAATTATCTTGGATAGCGGAATGGATGTTGCATCAAAAGCGACATAATGTTTGTTCTACCTTTTTTGTAAATAACATACTTAGACTAATTAGAGTTAAGCAATTGTCGTTTACTTAAAAGCTGTTGGCTTCAATTACGATGTAGTAGATATTGAACATTAGTAAAAAGAGAACTATATATTTTGATAGTGTACCGCCAATAATAAACAATATGACGCGTGCAGATTGCAAAAAAAACAAAAAAACAGAATTCTACATTAATTTGCTTTTTTATTTAACGGCACTCATTTCTTCATCCTTGTCACTGTCACTCATATACGCTCATGAAAATCATTAATAATTTTGACGCTATGCAGCAAGCATCATCATCAAATAAAACAGATTCAGCAGACGTCTTTGTTCAGTTGCCATATCTTATTCCACTTTGCCCCGCAAAACACCGCGAACATGTACCTCATAAATATGAGCAGGTGAACAAGAAAACTCCAAAGGATAATTTACTTGTGTGTGGTACCGGGCACCGTTCAATCTTTAAAATTAAGGGACTGCCAGTTTAGTTTACTTTTAATTGGTTTCTGCTCATGGTGCTGAGATTGCTAGTGTAAAAATTACGAATTCAAAATGAGGTTGACGCTGGCTTTACTGAAAAGGAAAATGCCAAATGGAAACATTTGGATTGGGTAATTATTATTAATAATAATAATTAGCAGCAGATTTATTTTTTGCTGACTTTGTTTGTTCGCATAATTTTGACGTGTGTGTCGGTCAGTTTATGTTCATTTTGTTATTCTTTAGGAAAAATCGACTGGCTCATCATATTTTTCCTGGAAATGTGGAGCGGATGGTGAAGCGGTTAAAAATAGAGGAAAATAACATGCTTCTACTTCGTCATCCATATTTAACTTTGGTAAATACAGTGTGACGTTAATCATTTCCCTCCATTTTAAAAATTAGTTCAAGTTGTTAAGCCAGAAGAAATCGTGAAAAAGAAAGTGTTTTGTTTGATTGGAACGTAATTGTATAATAATGTCACTTTTTCAGGAACAAGAACAGCAAGGTGATGTGGGTCTCAACAAATATCAGGAAGAAAAGTGGGATGAGAAACTTCTTGCAGCTGCAAGTCGTACAAAACCCAGTGTTCGGTTGGAAGATAGTTTTAAACGGTTAATGGTTGGAGAGAAATGGGACTGCTAGTACTATTTATTTATTTAGTTAAAATGCTATCCCATCTTTCGTGTAGTTTATTGTAGTTTTCCATGCTACTCTTCGTATGCGGGCAGTTTACAGTCATTTTTTTTGTTTAAAATTAAATCAAAACGAAATTTAATAATGTAAATAAGTAGTTATAAAATTAGTCAAATGAAAACTGAAAAATTTCATTATCCTGTGAAAGTTTTTATGTACATGTTTTTTCGCTGGTAACACGCAAAATAAATAAAAGTGAAGGCAATTTCTACAGAATATTTTACAGTTTTCTTTGTATGTTCTGAATAGTAATGAATTTTCGTTTACATGAAAAACTGCATTATTAAGTTAGTTTAATTATTAGTTATGTTTGCAACATATTTAGCCTGTTTTTATTAAAGTAAATCATCAAAGAATAAATAGAATTAAAACCGGTTGAGTATGACATAAGTTCAAAATCATGAGGTGCTCAAAAAAAATTCTTACATAAAAAACTTACACAAACGTAATAAATACCCTAGTTTAAAATAGGCTTGTAGAATACATTAAAATATCTACAATTCAGATCTCTTTGACAGTCATCATAACTTTCTTCCTTTAAAATGTTACAGCTCTATAAAATTATAAACATTTTCGCTTCTGTTCTATATATACTTTTTCGATAAAAAACTATTTTTTGCATTATTTTTAAAAAGCTCCATAAACTTTATATGAAACTTCATAATTGGCATTTATCTTTCACGTAATTTCCTAAATTGCACTTATCTAAATATATATATGTGCATCTACATAATACATTATACTCTTTGGTAATATGGCAACCTTCTACTTTGTTCAGATCGTTCGGCACATTCGTTTACCGTGTGGGCAAGTTGAAAATTTTCCTGAATTTGAACTGCTGGATTTTGGGACATTTTGATTAACGTCGGATGGTCCAGGCTCTGGTTTAGTAGACCTGGTACTTTCATTTTGTCTAGAGTTGTTTGCGTTACCACTCCTTTCTTTTTTTGGTTTTCTCATTTCCAAGATTCGACGATGCACTGCATCCACACATGTTCTATCCTGCCGCTTATCCATAATAATGCGATCACTATCTTTGTGTAAATAAATAAGGCAATTTAAACAAGTCCAACGTTGTATTCAGGTATTCAGCGCAGTTTTGTAGAATATTTGAGATCTTTGACAAATTTGCTTTTGTGTGAGGAACTAGAAAAGATTTTTAAAACCAAGTCAAATTAGTTTTTGAACAGTACATATATCTTCTTCAAGTGCACGCAATTTAATTCGGTAAAAATGTTAAGTTCATCAAGTACTTACAATTTAATTAGTGTGCGAGTCGTCCATCACTGTATATACAATTAGATGAATGGCGAATAGAGACCATATTGACACGCAACCTTAAATGCACTATAATATGTCATCATTATGTGTTATGTTTGAAATATTAAGTGTCTGCAATTTTTTGTTTTTTTAAAGTACAGTATTAATTGCATCGTATAAAATGGAAGCAAAATAAAATAGGTCAATTTTTATTTTACATGATAACTATTTTTTAAAGATAAAATTCCAGCTTATTCACCATACATACCACTTATCATTTTTATCTACTACATGTTATTAATTATAAGATAAGAAGCAACGAGACATTTTGCATCCGTCATTGGTGTGTTTACTTCAGTGTGCTTTTTTGTGTGTTTCTACATAGAAAATGAGATCGCTTTAGGTGTAATCAATAACCACACGGAAGAATTGCGCTTTTCTCTAAAATATTTCTTTAAACATGGAAAACCTTGACACTTGATTACTATATAGTCTCTTTAAAAATTAGAAACTTGCGTAAAAAAATATTCCTTTAGAATAAAATTCTACAAGCTATCCAAATTCAATATCTGAAATTGTGCTGTATTCTTGATCAAGGATTTGTTGAAGATTAACTAAATTTTGTATTACTGTTACTGAACTAGTTCCACCTTTTATTATCGCTTCCTGTACTGTAATCTGCGTTACTTTCCACGGCTCACTTTATCTATTTTTTTCTGGACTTTGAACTGTACTGAGAATGTAAATATTATTATTAGCCTGTTTGCTAACGTGCATTTTGTTGACAAATCCAGGGAGACTCCAGCTGAAAAGACAGCAACAGGACATTGAAGATACCGCTTATAAATCCTACTCACTCCACTACTGAGCAATGAAAACTTGACTTATTGAAAATATATGCCACCCAAGATATTTGGCTATGTTTGACGCAACAACTCAAGAGAAAAAGATAAAACAAAAGTTATATATAGTGCAGAATGCAGATGCAAAATTCCAAGATTGATTTGTCATTCATTATAGCGTAATATATACATAAGTAATAAACCGGCAATGGAAATATAAAAAAGTAGCAAACTTTTTACAAAACTGAAGGGATAAATGCATTAGTCAACAAAAGTTGCACATTATTGCTCATAATTTTTTCTGCTTGATACTGTCAATTAGTAATAGTTATACGTATGAAATATTTTTATACTATTTTTTTAAATGGAAAAATTGTAATCGTGAAAGCGTAACCGTTGAGTTCCAAATGAACCAAAAAGCTGAGACGTTAAACTATATTCGAGTTGGAAAACTTTCGACCGTTTCGAGATATCGTGTACATGAACCGACAAACGGATGAAATACTGGCAGATGGGCATACAGACATGCTGAGATTTGCATGAAGTAGCTCTGTAAGCTTTGGCTATTTAATAGATACTTACATGTGAGAAGTAGACCAGTAAAGCTGACAAACCCACTTTATATGCATAAAAGTTAGTGAAGTCAATAATATGCAAGTGCATTTATTTATACATGAGCATTTTAATAAGCAAGCATAATTGAATTTAGAAAAGATGATACATACTATAGATAAATTGTTTTTATTTTATTTTCGTAATTGGCAATGTGCTTTGATACTAAAATTGAATATAATTAAAACTGTTCTGTTAAAAGTATTGCAAAAGAAAACAAAATTAGTTGAAATATTTGTATTCATAGGTTCACAGGTTAATAAAACAATTTTGTTTTGAATAAAATTATTGAATATATTTGAGTAAAATAAGATTTAAGGACAACGTTGACTACCTACATTATTTTGGTGCAAATTGTAGCTTTTCTTCCAGTATTCTATTCTAACTAGATTTCAAAAGGATGTTTTTTAAAAACTGCGTCGAAAACACAAAACTACGTTAATAGTTAACATTACAACGGCGAGAAACTTTGACTGAGAAATTCCTATTGCAGAATTTGCAGAAAGACATGATGATTTCTTCTCTTCTATAAACGGCTCATACGCTGGAAATGGAAGGGCGTCCCTCTAAATAATCAAGACAACAATCATTACACAATTTTGAAATGGAATGTACTATCCAACGTTAATAAACTAACAAGTACCTTTTTTCATTGACAATTTAAAAGTGTTTTGTTTAAAACTATGTGATTGCTTATGTTATGAACTAACCGTTGTGTGAATTTTCTTTCCTCCTGCTTGAGAACAATGCATATAGTGGTAGCCGGATTTTCTTTGGTTTTCTACAGATCTGACAAACTCCTCATCGTCCCAGTTCAAGTTCATCATGTAATCATGAACATTGTAGCCTTCAAGATTTTTAGGACGTGTTATAATTACTTCACGGAACAAATCGTGTGTTATGTTGTCAACTCGGCCATTTTCCAATACCATTGAGTCATCCGCTAAAGCTGAGTTTTGCATTTCACTGTGTCAAAGTGTAAGTATTACAGAATATGTACCTATATGCATTCATTTGACATAATATTTTTTGGCCATGCAAGCATACATGGAAGAACGAAATGACATGTAGCCATTTTCGACAATTATAGATGGCATTGGTGATAAACTTTTCAAACAAGCTGTTGCTTGTCATAATGCTGTCACTCGAAGAATTTTTGTTACCAAAAGTAGCATTCCAAACTAGACACATGAATCACTATGGCTGAAAATCAATATAATTTTTTAGTCCTTACCCCAAGTTACCCTCATAACGGGTTTAGGAAGGACAAATCCGTCAAATTATTTGGCAACTATTATTGCGCTTGCAGAACTGGACATGTTAATGCTATTGGCCTAATCATTCATCTAAATTATGCCTCCTCACTGATATCTGCTATTCCACTACATGTACAGATGAACGCAAAAACGAAAGCAATTTACCTTGGAAGATTTTTTGAGTTGAAAGGCAAATGAAGGCTTTCCAACATTTTTCCTTTTGCGTTGGAAACCCCGATGGCGTTAAAATAAGTGTAAAACTCAGGCTGACTTCGACAGTCAATCAGGGGGGACTTGGGATAATAGACAATAAATGACTCACACATCTCTCGCCTGGTTGAAAGACCTCCCTAAATTAGTAACAATAGAAATCGTCAAATTACTCGCATATTCGTACACAATATTAAAGGGCAATGGCGTTTGGTATGCGGAAATGCTAACATAGACAAAAGTGTTATTTTTCGAAGTATCAAAAGTGCACTCTGTAATCAGCTCGTCTCCGGGAAGAACCGTTACTTCTTGGTAAAGTTGACGGTAATGTTGATAATTGAAATCGAGATGACTGTCTTGAGCTATTACTGCAAGTTCCTTTCCATTTCGAAGATGCCTCAGGACGATTTTCCGCCCTACTATATGAGCATGGAGCAAAACTGAGATAATCTTTACGCCTTCTTTTGGAAAGCCCTGCATTTAAAAAAATCATCACTGTCATTATTTGAAACGATCCCTTAATATTAACTAAATAATAACAAGTAGTAATTTTTACGCTTTGTGTGCACTCCGAGCTACAGAAGCTGTACGTTGTGTAATGCTTTTGGTGAGGTGGAATAGTGAGGAACGGTGTACGCCTATGTCCCGCAAACAATACTGCCGTCTCGTATTGACGTAGAATGGGAGTGTAAAAAAGTCGAATTCCAGAACTGTCGATTACTAAAATATGACGTGTAAAACACAGCAACTGTGTGTTCAATGTTTTTGCTATACATGCACTGAATGCTTATCTATTCAAAAGCAATTAATTACAATTTCTTCCTTGTGGATTTTCATAATGCACTTCAATTCGATAATATGTAGGACGCTCAGTTTCTCCTATGACGTCACCAAGATGGTCTGGAAGTATGTCACCTAAGTAGTTTATAGAAATCATTTGATTTAACATTTACCATTATTGCTCAAATAAAAGTATTTAAGCTCAAGTTTGCTCACCATCGCTACCAACACCAACAGCGATTCTAAATTCGAAGCAATATTCTGTCCACTCAAAAGGAGCATCTTCAGTATAGCAGTCAGTTCCGTTTTGACCCACATATTTTTCAAACATTTGCTCCTCAGTAATTCCAAGAATCTCCGGAATGTGACATTTGTAAATATTAATGTGATGAATATGTGGAATACTATCATTTGCAATAAGTGGACGATGCTGTTTTTTTTTAAAAAAAAATAGAATATCACTGTAGGTACATAATCGGAAATGGTAAAAATATTGTAAAAAATGGTAACGGAATTAGAGCAACAGCAGAGTTGTATTAGCAGCCTTACTGCAATAATATGATGTTTTGAATTAAGCCTTGGGAACTTCACGATGTTGCAATAATAATAGGTTTCTTTCTTCGGGACAACCACATTATGAACGGTCAAGTCAAAGTGTCTCACATGAGGTGGATATACTTTCTCCTCATCAGGGAATTTCCTTGGATTAGGACGAACTTTCATAAATGTGCTTTTGACGCCACGTTTTAAAGTATCTTTACCATGGTACAAAGGAAAGAATCCTTTTCTCGGCGTCTCTCTAGGATCGTTTGCATTCGTAGCCCAGATTAAACGCATGGTGTCATCCTGATAAATCGCATTTATAAATACCATTAAAAGTGTATAGCATGCACGGTAACAAGATCAGCATAGAACATTCTCTGCCCGAAATACCATTACTCACTCCAATAATGAAATCCTCCTCTTCATCGCACGTATCCCATTTTCTTCTAAATACGATTGTCGTTCCATTTTCATCTTCTTTTCCACCGAGTAGCTCAAGATTTTGTACTCGGTCCAGAGTAGGTTGTCCATTCTGAGTTCCAAACATGTCCAGCAAATGCGAAGTTCCATTAGAGTCCACCCAACCAACATACATGTCTGCTCCAGTCATTCCACCAGACGGGGAAAATCCTATTGCTATGTATCCTCTATTTGGTCCTTTCATTTCAATGGTCACAAACTCTGGATCGCTATCAATCCAACTCACCTCCATATTCGAGGGCAGTTTCAAACTATGCACCCATTTGTACTCTTGACCATTCAAAATTGTGGATGTTTCCGAACTTGCATTTCCAATTAGCAATGTTAAAATTGAAAGTTGGGAAATGAAAAATAATATAAAAGCGCTTGGTAACTTTGACATTCTAATAGATTATCTCGAGATTTTCTTTTTTTTAAATAGGCAGTAACAAACTAAAATAATAAGGTCATTTCCTTATTTCTCTCCTGGTCGATAAGACACCTTAACTCTGCTGTAACCAAGAAAGATTAAAGAATACTAAACTGTTGTATGAAGAATACTTAAGTTTTTATACAATCAAGCAAATATTATACATACGTTTTAAGCAAATATCTGTATTTCTTTTGGAGCAAAACGGTGGTGATACCAAATTTTATTCTTGTCATCATCAATAACTAGTGCATCATGTAAGTATATTAGGTACGGTAGATATTCTGGTGGATATTAGCATTTTCATGTTCAGGTTCAGGCTACAGCGTTTCTCCAAGAAGTGCGTGTATACTTTACATAATTGTCGTGAGTTCTCAAGAACATAAGTGGAATGAAATTTGATTTAAACTAGGTGAATCATTCTATCTCTTGAATGGGCTCTCAAATTTTCACATGACTTTATATGGAAATTAGTTTCACTTGCTTTACCAATGGATGTGATGGAATTTTTTTTGTAAAAACAATACACTGTTCATCTACGCCGTACTTAAAAGACATTCAAACATTTTAAAGTTAGGTTTAATTTAGTATATTGATAAAGATTAAATCTACCAACTTGTGTGGTTTATGTGTACTTACTTACTTGTCGTCAGTTCATCTATATTTTTTGAAGCATTATGCAGCATTTGTAAAGTAATGCTCAAATATATCTATGATATTGAATGATGTACATGTAAAATTTATGAATTATAATAAAATGTTTTAAAACTTATATTTTATAAAAATAATTAATGAATTGTGAAAACCGTAAATGTCAAGGGCATTGATTATAGAAAAAATTATTCAGCTTTTTCCTTTTTGCATAATTTTAAATATGTTCCTGTAATTCGAAGCCAATTTAGTGATAATGATAATTAGAGGATAAAACAGTAGCAACTAGAAAAGAACGCTATACTTTATACGTTTTAATTACATTTTTATGCAAACTGTAAACAAGGCAGATGAATAATATCAATACACAATACATGGTTTTGTATCGTACCATCGTTGGTAAACGCATTGATTTATTATGTTGTCATCGATCATCACCATTTGTCATCATCATTTGTAAAAATGTTCAATGATGACAAATAGTAAAAAGCAACATAAATGCATAGATATGCAACACATCCATTATTCCAGCAGCTTCAGATGTTTGTGCGATGCATGACCATGCATGGGGTTATCGTCAATGTTATGTTCAATGTAGCTGAACGGTAAAAATTGCATTCAAATGCATACTAATTATCAAGCAAATGTCATGTTTTGTTTAGATAGTTTATAAAGTTTTTCGTATTGCAAAGTATCCTTTGACTTTTGGGTTCACATGTGGCATTTTAATTGATTACTACTATTTAGGATTCATTTACTAATGATGTTTGCTAACTAACTGGACACTCAGTATCTAGTGCTTTGCAAAAACAGTAAATAATTTGGATTTTCACAAAGTTTATGCTTACTGAGTGAGTGCTATATCTAAATCTATTTATTACCTCACTCATGAGGTATAGGTGCATTACGGTCGTACGGTGACCATATAATGAAGGTGACATTGACTAGTACGCTGTTAGAACTCCAAGGCATTTACGTAAGCCGGTTAAGCACCTTATAAGACTATCCAGCCAACAACCAGGGTTGTATGG
>JAHZMT010002424.1:0-14289 GCA_027743785.1 Sinhomidia bicolor
AAACTTACAAGAAACAAGAATTTAACACCCTGTAGAGCACACCACACTGCTTTCAAGACACCTGTCGTAAAAATTCATGATCAAAATAGAATTTTATTTTATTGCAATATCATGAAAATTTTTAGAATACAGTGAATTTAAATGGTGATAAGCAGGATACGTAGCAGTAAACAATGTTGTATCACGTGCATCACTTTCATGTTGTTGTCTTCGACTTGTTAAAGTTTCAGCAGCAAATCTATGACGTCTATCTATATGATATGCAATCTCATAGATTACTAGTTCCACAACTAATCAAATCATCAAGGTTGGCTAAAATATTTCTACTGCTGCTAAGACAAGCATGTAAAAGGTTTTAAGGCACATGCATAATGTTCAAATTCCCTTAAAAACGTGGTACAGTACGCAAACAAGTTTCAAATTGTAGAATTTGTTACACCCAAAAATGTATGTAGGTATACATAGGTACCTATACATTTATATATTTATGCCTAATACATACATTATGCATCAATACCAGCCAAAACTCTTTATTGAATCATTTGGACAATTTAAATAGCCAAAATAAGATCAGCGAGAACTGTTTATCACCGCGTCTTCTTTTAATATTGTAAGTTAGCCCAAGTCGTACATTTCAAACATTTTCTTTCTCTCAACAACCACCATCAATTCCCTATCATTCTCCTCTTTTTAGCACATGATGAATAATGCAACAAGATAATTTCCATATGTAAACAGTTTTTTGTCTCGGACCTCTCTGTTTTTCAAATGAAATAAAATCTTTAATAATAAAGGATTTAGTGAGAATCTCAAATGCACAGCAAAACTACGCGAGGATCTTCTCCCGCATGAATTTTTCACTTGCTCATTTCATCCTTCTTTAATATTACAACGACCCATCACTGGTACGGTAACAGCAAAACATGTTGTGTATTTATTAGTGTAACAAATACTGTAAATAAATGAACCGTTCATAAAATATTGAAGTTCCGTTATGAAAGGTGGTAATAATGGACAGAAACAAAGCATACCTTTCTGCAATCATTTATTATTAAGGTTTCTAGCCTCATCATCATCTTTAACGTCACCTATACTCTGCCGGTTCACTTTATTATCATTTTTGTAAATATTATTATTATTATTCCGAAAAGGTTGGTTGATGGAGGGAAGTGATAATAATATTTTTTGTGCAAAACATGAACTTTCAGACTATAAATTATGGCTGATTGTCGGGTGCGATATCGTTTAATATTTTCGTCATTATGAACATGCTTTAATGTCAAGTGTGAAGTGTAGTTTTTTTTCTCTACATCAAAACTACAAATCAGAGGTTAACCATTTCACCATATTATAATACAAACCGAAATGTTGTTGCGTTTTATTTAAGACTAAAAAAACGACTAAATTATTCAAGTACAAATGTAACTTGCCTTACTCCGTGTAAAATCAAAACAAGCTATATTCTACAAGCGCAGCGTTGATTTCACTAAAGAGCTTTTGAATTATTTTGTCATGTAACTTTTCAATTGTATTCGAATGAGAAAAGGCAAAATTCTATTTTTTTGAAGGAACAATGAAAATGTGCTAACGCATTCTCTTATAAAATTGTTCGCTTTCTGACCAAGAATTGAATTAAATCAAAATATTTTTATTGTGTTACTCTATCTAACGCAACAATGCATCTATTAAGCTCAATCCAATGCCTGCTTTATTTTATTATTAGCAGTTTTGTCAAAATGTATGCATGTTATAGTATGTAGTGAGTGAAGCGTTTGAATACAGGAAGAATATGCAATTACTCTGCTTTGTTAGAAACTCTACCAATTTAGCTCTTTATAATGCAAGCAAAACAACATAGACCTTCCTTACAAAATTCACAAATCAAATTATCCTCGGTTTCTTCCATTCAGTTCCACGTTGTTGTTACTACAATACTTTATGGCATTGTTGTAAAAATAATTTAAATGCTGTTTCCCATTCTTTCCCTTCAATAAAACGAACTTAACTGCTGAGACAATGCACAAACATCTCATAACATCAATAAAAAATTTCATGAACCATACAAACAAAATAAATAAACGGTAACCTAAATCCACTACTGCATGCACCTGATCAGAACAAAACCAAAAAAGGAGTACATTTCCCTACTACAACAGCACTGAAGAAAATGAAACGTTATTATTTTTATTAAGTAGGATAATATGGACACTTTTATAAAAGAAAAAAATGTAACTACAGTACAATTTGCAAACCAAAACAAATCTAATATCATCAAACAAATCAAGTCTACCATTCTAAAGAATGATGTCACTCTGTTCACGGGCGATGATTTGTAACGACAACATTAAAATAAAAAAACGCAATCTATTGCATTTACAAATTTCTTTTTTCTAGCTCTTTGTAGTAAAATATTCTTTCCACACACACATACAACTAACAACTTTGTAAAAAAAACTTTTCCTTTCCGTTATATAGTATTATTTACACCTGTTGGCCTGCTTGTGCGTTCTTTTACGAGACTTATTATTATGATCATGTCTTTTATAGAAATTGATTATTATTATTACTGTTTTTGATGGTCTGAACCAGATTTGTTGTAGCAAAGTACCCAAATAAAATGTGGTTGCAGCTGTCCCTGAAAAATAGTGTTTTAAGTATTGTACACGTCATTTTTATTACGCTGTTCTCATTTTTTCTCGTTAAACTGAAACACTGTTTTTTATCTGTCTACATCTAATCCCTGTTTCTAACTACAAGTTACCAATATATAACCTTGATTATGATAGAATTGGTATATTGTATGCATAGCCTTTTAAACATTCAATACTTGACTTACCTATTATCAGTTTATATATTTTGGTCCTCAAAGTACTATGCGTGCGGTTTGTAGTACAATATTGTTCACTCACGGCAAAAGTCACAAGAAAGAAGAAAAAAGCTGTAAGGCTAAAGTTCATAATTTGGTATACTGTTCAAAGAAAAGAGCAGACATTGCGTAAATAGATAGAACCATGTGGACTTTCATGCTGTCTTTCGGAGAATATTGGTTCAAAAAATAGCAAAAAGAGCACACACACAGAGTCTGCTCAAGACTGACTAAACCAAACCAACGATTTTTTTCCTCAATTTTATACATGATAGATAACGGCTGTTTGATTGTTTGGACCATCAAAATCTCCCGCAGAGAGCAAGAAGTCGCGTTGTTGAAAAAAAATATATAAGGTTTTTGATGTCATGTCAAGTGCTGCTGCATAACTAACTGTCCATATCAAAAAAAGTAAAAACTGCTGCAAAAGAGTAGTCATGCTCAGCTCAGCAGTAGCATCTTCTGATTTGTACAGCAACAGCACAGGCAGACAATATAAGATGATGTCAAGCGTGAACTACTTTTCTTTCTTTGAGAGAACAGTACAATAAGTCTTATTTACTTTTGCTACACTTTTTATAAGTACATCATCATTTTTATTATTATTATATATGCTTTTTTACCTCGTTTAATGCAAGCTTTCCCTAAAAGTACTCAAAAAATCTCATACAATGCAGGAGAGTAGAAAGGAATGTTTTCACTCAGAACATAGAATATTAAAAATCAATAAGGTCCAACCATGCTATATATACTACTGCTATTTCAAAGGAAAAGAAACAACTATTATTATTATTTCTTGAAACGTGCTTTCGGTATGTGATCGTCTTTACTTCAGTCATATTTCATTCCAAGCCAATATGCTTTCTGACAAATAATGGCAATTTAGTAATAAATAAGCTGCACGTTATTAATTTCCTCTATCCACTTTATCATCTTGCGGTTCTTTTCATGTTACTTTTTGATCAGAACCTCTCCTCTCTGCCGCCATCCTCATCATCGTCACTTTTAATTCTCTCGTTTTTCTCATTCACCCGCACATACACAAAAAACTTCCTTTTTGCTTTATTGTACATCAACTAAACTCATTTGTGTGTCATACGAATTTCATTGGTTTCCTATGACATATATGAGCGTTTCCTTTGGACGAGGAACACATAACTTTTTTTTGCCGCCGCGTGCGGCTTGCTGTGCTGTTGAAAGCGCTTTGATGATGAAAAAGTTTGTTTCACCACTACAACCAAACATTCAATAATATTTTATTATGTGTACGATCTGTACGTAAACTTATTACTCACGTTGATGATCAATGAATTAGCCATGTCATTTTCAGTATCTCTAACTTACCAACATTGCTATAACTAATGATAATATCTAAAACTTGAGTGTAAAAAAATCCACATGAAATTGACATCCTTGCTTTACACTAAATACATAGATTCATTCACAATTTCATTTATACGTTACCTTGTTCATTTTCATGCACATTTTATTGTCGGCCAAATTCACCACTCATTTCGGCAATAAATTTATGTTAACAGCTGCGTACTATGTATTTTCTATTCATTAATTTTAATTTTCTTTATGAAAGCAAACACTGCAAAAAGTTGCAATTATTAATAAATAAGCAACACTTGCGTTACTATTTATTACAATGACATTGATCCAGAGTCATAAGTGAGCATTTTTATCAATGAAATTTAGAAGCACTTCAATAGCTTAAAGAAATACATCAATAGCTCTTTGAATGCATATTTGTTTCAATACCACTTCTTCAACATGGAAAGAACAACCGAATAAACGAACATCACATCACAACAACTATTCTTTCGGATGTTACGCTGTGCTGCTATATCTTCTTGTCTGTACTGAAAAGGAGTTTTTGATAATGAGTACGTAATGCCACTATTCTGAAGCGTAATATCATCTTATCCTGGCCTATACCTAAAGGGCAATAACTGTATTGGCGATCACCTCCTTTGCACAATCTACCATTATCATCGTTTTATCATCAGCCAAACCTTTCATTGTTCGCGTTGACTATGCCTTTTTAATTTGCAAGCAAGCAAGAGAGCTCTTCTCTTTGAGTATGATTATTATGACGAGCACTTTTCCAACTTCAAAAAGAAAAGACGCTGGTGATCATCATGGTTTTGCAAACGTTGCGAAAAAAACCTTTTCCATGAGTGCACTAAAATGTCTTTTTCTGCTGACGGACCCTTTTTAAAGATCCCGCAGTTCAGTTTGCTCAAAGTCTAAACATGGTTTTTGCAAAAAGGGTAAAATATTTGCAGTTTTTAAAATGCCATTTAAAATAACTGCACGTAGATTCTTCGTATTTCCATTGGGATTTTTGAGTCAATTTCATAAAAAGCCAATATAAAAGAAAAGGTAAAAAATGAAAAAAAAAACGTTACAGAGGTACCTTGTTCATTAGGATTACGCTATAAATCATATAGAATTCTTTAATTATTATTTATGATTAAGGGTAAATTAAATTAAAAGTTAAAAGCAGGAGCTACGATGAAAATTTGTAAAGTATCACATTTTTTTATCAAGTTGTGTTCGTTTGTTTCTTGTTTGGCTTAATTTAATGGCGCATGTCCCATCTTCATGTAGAATTATATCTTTGAGAAGGAACAAAACAAGAATAGCTTTTTAAACTCTGTAATTTAAAAAGTCTTGCAATAGAAATTATTCAAGTTCAATGCTTGGCATTCAGTTGAAATCAGGTTCAAGTTCTCTCTAATGTTCTTGTGCACATACTGACGATGACAACGGAGTTGATTAAAATCACCAATAATGATGAAGAACAGCCAAGCTGCTTTTGGCATAATAGCGTCGATGCAACTAATTTAGCATGTTCTTCTGCTTAGCATATTATGAGTAATGAAAGTCTAATGATGCGATAGAATCAATGGATTGGCAACTTTGTATAATTTATGTTTCATCTTGTAGTATGAACACATTTGCAGTCAAATGAGGCGTGGTATAGCAAAGAACTACCAAAGAGATTACTGTAAACTTGCTAATAATGTAGAAAAAACTCCTGCATATAAAAATCTTGTAATTATTAATTAAAAAGTAAATACGTATTGTGTTTATAAACCTTCATGTTAGAAACCCAGTACTCGTGTATGTGATATTGTACAAAGCAAAAGAAGAAAGGATTGAAAGGAGAGTTGTTCGGAATTTTTTCCAAGATTACCTCCCTTTTCTTATACTACCCAGAATTGACCGTAAGGTTACTGTCAATAGAATTCACAAATAATAAAGCACAACTTCATTGAATTTATTGCGTTTTTGTTTTGATAGTATACATAGTAGATTTCTGAAAAAATCTCAAGTTAGTAAATTAGTAAAAAAGATATATAAAATACTAAGCATATTTTGACAGCGTGGTTTAACTAAATTTTCTTGTAAATGTCCTAATACTAAAACCTAACAACATGTCGACTGTACAATTTATATGTAATTGACTTCAAATGTTACGATGATTTAACCATCATTAGAAGCCTCTTCCTTAAAAATGTGAAATTATGAAAACTAACAGTATCAGTTACCTTTGACCGTTGTGACTACAGCAAATATATAACTCTGTGATAACATCTGCAATTATGGTCTTTGAGCTTATTTGCTCTGTACTATGTGAGCTGTGATGTTCGGTAACTTCTTCCCAAAAACAGAATTTTAAAAAATTCAACGGTTTTCAAGATATCACATGCACGAACATGCAGACTGACATATAGAAATTTACTTTTAAAAAGTAGCTCAATCAATCAGTTTTCTATTTCATAAAATAATAATGGATAAGGAAAGATGCAAATAAAAATTTATTGAGTTCAAATAAGCAGGTAGAGTTGTACAATAAATAGCTTAGTGAAAGATGAATGCAATAGTATTACCACCTGCATTCTAAATGGCTTGCTTAATAAAAAAGGAATTATGGGATTCAGGGAGTTATAATATCTATGATGAATGGGGTATCACGAGTTTATTGTGACGGACGGTCTGACTTATTATCTGTGAGTGAATATAAGAATTGACTCTGGGGTGGTATATAGTGTGTAATCCTTTTGTGATGAAGAGTTACTCGGACCATAATACTTTTTTATTACTAACGATGAATTGCGGACGTTCAAGATATTATTACCTATATGATATCGATTAAAAAAATTATTATAGAAGGCGTATGGCCCAGTGCTAACTTTTTAGGTCGATTGTACCTTATGCCGACCAAAATAAATACAGAAACATCTAAAGTTATACATTTATGGTTTCTCAGTGACATGCCGAATTCGCGATCGGTTGGTTCTTTTGTGCTTTTCCATTAAATTGCAATCACTTACTTACCTGTTAGTACGATTGTTCATCCTTTTGAGTTTTAAACAAACAAAGTTTACTCAAAGCCAAGTTAAATTTACATACTGCCTTATTTCTATCACTGTTTTAGGTTAATTAATGATTTTTGGCAAAAAAAATCCTGATTGTATTGACCATGGCTTTTTGCACCTGTCGACTTACGTATGTAGTTGTTGGTTGCATGCATGGGCTTAAACTTTAAACTACATAACGACGTACTTCTCTTCTTTTCATTGTCATGTCATGTACACCTACAGATTAAGATAAATGTGCACATCACCTCTTCGTTTACATAATACTGTGATCATGATTACTTGAACACATTGTTGCTCATTCAATTTTTGGCCTATCACAATATCGTGTTTTATTTCTTGGCAAGGTATTTGCAAAAAAATTAAGATTTTACAAAAGTAGAACACACACCACTTACACATTTTGTTTGATTACTTATAACTGCAGCATAGCAGGTCGTCATTGGAAAGGAAAAACTTGAAAAATCATTTTTAACAAATAGGTGTACCCGTCTTTTATTAAGCTGCAGGTAGGGATTTTTTGATTTTCGTCAGATGTCGTTTTTGTTTTGTTGATGTTGTATGGTAACATATCTAAAACTGGCGAAAATGAAATTAAACGTTAAAAAATGTTTTTTTGTAAATTACAAAGAGCTATTAAAACATTGAATTTCAGTTTTAGTTGCTTTACAAATATCCATAATCGTTACAAAAACAAGAAGGAAATAGGTAGGTAACATGGTAGGGTGTTTTTTTAAAAACCTCAAAGCTACATACGTATACAAAATGTAAATTTTTTAAATCGCAGCTCTAAACTTGCATTGATTTTTGGCAAGGTGTGGCAATCTGTAACTTGATTATGTACGTACAAGACAAGCTTGTTGTAAAAACAAAAAGCAGTCGCTGTGTGTCTTTTTTGCCCACTTGGTTTAAACTTTATTATTCGTTTAATTATTATCATTATTATCAACACCATCTTCGGAGTTGCATTTTACAAATTACTAAATTACAATGTGTAAAATGCACGTACGACAATCTACATCATACGTTTATCCAACTAAATGTACTTGAAGTTTCTCTGTCTATATAATGTAAAGATATGCATACGCATATGCCGCATACTTTATGGGTTCGGCTTGTTGTTATTTGTCCAATATTTAGGTATTTATTTAGGATGATGGGCGCAGGTAATAAACGTAGCCATAATATTTATGAATATTAGTTTCTGCCCTTTTACTGCTCTTTGGGATAATAGTTAAAGATGTTTGGCGCAAATATGATCAAGTGAAACGCATCTCTGCATTCATTAAGCTTTTGGTATGGTCGAAAAACATTGTAATACTTATTGCTGTAATTTAAATGTCATCAATGAGGCTTTATGTGTAGGTCGGCTCAACTTGTTATAAATCAATGTGAATGGGATTTTCACCGCAATAAATGAGATTTTTTACGCGAAATATTTTATACAAAAGACCTATCTTTCTGTGCCCAACAAGAACAAGACTGTGTAACACCCGTACTCAATATGCTTTCTAGGATGATGGTATGATGTACGACAAAACAACAAAAGGGCAAGGAAAATGTTAACAATAGTGTCACTATTTACTTTTAATTAATGGCATACTGAATCATTATTCGTTTGTAGTCAGTGTCATTAAAAAATGTATATCGTCAAGTACTGTTGTGGCGTTGCATGCTGCTTATTTAGATGATTAGCTGAAACGGTATAACGAAAGTAAAATATTAATGTACATGTAGCATTGCTTCTAAAATTGAAAAGTGAACTTAATGGATTCTGGGTGGTTTTGTAGTAGATCTTCTTGATATTTTAGTTAAGCCCAATTAAATGCATATTTTACATTTGTATAGTCAGTGGCTATGGGCTGGTTTGGGTATTATCCGCCCCAATATAACCTGTTTGTAAAGAATGAAATATAATTGGACATCATGCATCTTGACAGATTTTTTTGGCGAAAGTAACTCAGGAAAAAAATATGAGTGACAGTTAGAAACATTACTGAGCAAAAGTTGGTAAATAGGGAACGCAATTTCAACAATGCATAAGTGGTATATGCTTGTATGTTAAAGAATAAAATAAATTGTCACAAGGTATTATAGTTATAAATCATACAACTACCGTTTCATTATGGTGTCATTTCATCACAAGGTATTATAAACATTGTAATATCTTAATTTGATATAGCATCTCTTCGGTAAAATTTCATTTATTTTGCCTATTTTTCTTTTGTGTTGATACTGTCTTGTTAAACGTGTATATAACCAACCAAACATTATACTTACGCAAAATCTCTATAAACATACTGCTCGCAATTACTTTTCTTAGACGTTTTGTATGCCAAAGTAAGACATTGACATATTGAGGTCATTTTTATTCTTTGTGTGTGTTTCGAAAGAAAATGGGGGGAAAATAAGCTGATAAAACAGTAAAGCAGTTTAGGACGGGTAGTGGAACGGGAAAGGAAACAGTTTTGAGCAAGAATAAGAAAGGAGAGGGAAAAAACGCGAGTGTGTACATGGAATGCAGTTCCATATAGTACTACTACTACGTCGAGATATGCTTAGGGTGAAAGCCTGAATTTGTCGGAACAATTTTTTATAATCAATGTAACGCAGCATGTTATAGTTTGGCAGGCACAAATCACTGAACAACAATACGTGTGTAGGTATGTGGGGTATGTGTGTCTGTATTCGTGGAATAAAATCACGTCATTCAGCTATTAAGGGATTACATACATACATATACATCATCATACAAGTACATCAACCACTACTAGTGGTTGAACGAAAGTGATTAATTCTAAATATAGAACTTGTGAAAAACTTAAACTCTTTGTGCTGTCCTCTAATTGTGCTACCTAAGTACCTAAGAAATAAATGTATCTACTGGTATGCAACCTATCTAAAATGGTAGTCTGTAGAGAAAAAAAAGCCGTATAAAATACGGAATACCCGAGTAGAACAAAACACACAATATTGTTTTTTATAGCAGTATTCATAAATAAATCTCATTACATTGCTACAGAAAGAATAAACGAGTCAGGTATTTATTTTCAGTTAGAAGTTGGAGTTACACTGAAAATGACCACACTGTTGTCTGTTTGAATATTGTTATTATACAATATTCACTATTTCATCATAAAAAAGTAACTACATATTTATGAATCCCATTATTCCAAGTCATTGATGACACCAATTTGGTGTGGTAATATCGATAATTTATACGCTTCGTATTTGACCGAACAACGGCGACAACTCAGGATAAAACATGTTTTGCATTCGTGGGAATAATTATTGGAAGCATAAAAGCAAAATAAAGCATTTTGGGCAATCACTTTGTACGATTTCATTTACAATCTGTAGTCATTTTGATGTGCTCGCTCGGATCATCAAATTTGTCAGACTTTCATCAATGTCAACGACGATCTAATTAAATCCAAAAGACGTGTTTTTTAAAGTTATAATACTATTGCACTGTCATGCATTTTTAAATTTCGCGCGCTTTTACTGTTTACGTAGATTTTCGTAAAGGCTTCATATTTTGTTTGATTTTTGAATACGATGATGCTTGAGCAAACTTTGGAACTTTGCCTAGTTTTTTGTGAAAACCAAGTTTTGCACTTGACGTCGACCTGCTCGGAGCATTGCAGATAGGAAAAATAACTAAAGACACTTCAGTGTTTTAATTTGAAAATCTTCATCTTGCTCTTGCTATATTAATTGGGCTAGTTTTGGTTGTTTTTTATCAAACGGATAACGCAATTATTTTTACAGTTCTTAACTGCTACAGTAAATTGATTGTTTTGTGAATTTGTGACAAATGACAAATTAATAGATATTTGTGCATTTGAGCTTTTACTTAAATGCTAGTTTAACTGCTAAAAGTAAATTTTTTTCTTGGCAGTGACCGTTTCATAAAATTATAAAAATACTTGGATTTTCAGGCCATTCCCGATATTACATTAGGAAGGAGCTCAAGAAAGCAGATAAACACCTACTGACATAAATATGTTTTACACATATTTTTTGAAGTTACCTTCGGTAGTAGTTTTTAATTAATTTTCGAGAAATAAAGAATGTAAATTAATTAAAAATGGTGTCTAATATTCTAAAAATCAGTTATATTAATAACTTGTTTTTTTTTAAATTTTCTTTTAAATAGGAGTCAACTGCTCAAACCAGCAACTAGGACATATGGACTTACCGAAATTGTCTGCCGATAAATTTAAAAATCCAGTGATATTTCAACTGATTAAAAATTTTGAAGTTGTAATAGCGAACGTCTTGAAGTGAAACTGAAGTGTTGTAAGCAAGTTTTTATTATTATTTGTTATATTTTCCCGTGATGGAATTTCTCACACGTTTGCCATTCAAATCATCATGAAGACGGAACGAAGTTCGGTAAGTTGAATTTCTTGATCAAGTATTAGCCGTTGAAATATTTTATATTGTTTCCCATCTGACTCTGGAGTGACGCATAATTATTCGGCATACTTTAAAAAAATAATTTTTGTAATTCCGAAATCAATGGAATTCATAGTCAAACATTTTCCTTAGTCAGCATAGATAGAGTAGTAAAATGCAACCTGTAAGCCTGTTAAACATTGTCACTATTTAGATAGATAGGGTAGCAAAAAAGGACAAGTGAACGAAATTCAGTCAGATGTAGTGAGAGAGTTAATCTTTAATCCTCTCAACGGAAGTAACGGTGACTTAAGGATGCCAAGTTTTAGAAGAACTCATAACGCACTGACGTGAATGCTTGGCACTTTTACTATGCTACATGCATGTCAGACAAGCAAAAGTTGCTTTCTCCTTCTTTTTGCCTTACTGTCTGCTTTTCTTGTTTACTGTATTCTCATCCTGTGAAAGCATTTCCTTCTTGTTTTCCCAAATATCCGTGCATACTTTGCGCGAAAGCCTGTACAACAACAAACAAAAAGGCATCAGATTTGAGGAAGAATGGATCCCACATATGGGCATAAACCAACTAGCACAGAGAAAATACCAACTCTCTGTTTACCAACCTGATAGATAGACATAAAGTTCACTCTATGGAAGATGAAAATGGATTGCATGGTGCTCACCGTAGCCCCTTCTAATTTTACTATAAACCTCTCGTGATGAAAGTTCCTTGACTATATACGTATTTATCTATCTCTCACAATAACGGCAGAGTAAAGAAGAGAGGGACAGAAAAGGGATTTTAAATAAGAATCACACAGTCTAGTCACTTACAAGGCATTTTTAGACACATATTGCTTATAGTGGGCACATACACTGTGAGTATGATTATGTATACTACTACAGAGGCTAATATGATGAATCTTCTATAAAAAAAAGAAGTACCTATATAATGTACCTATTCATACAAAAGAAAAGTGTACGAATAAAACGTGCAGGCATATTGTTAAAAGAATGAACATTATACAAATACGTGAAGTCTTTAATCCTTCATAATACCGACCAACCAAAGGAACCACTAGTCACTACTGCCTCGCTGGAGCAGTCAGTCAGCAGAAGAAAGAGAGAACACTGAGAACAGAGAAGAAAAAACGTAGAGTCTACATTGTATATTCACAAGTATAAGTTTGTATAATCATATAATAATTCAATGTAATAAGCCACATATATATACACTTATTTGTATGAATGAGGAGAAGAAAACCCGACATTGTTTAAAAATACGTGAATAATATGAATCTATGCATGCATGCATATTATACTGCTTGTACGTGCTGTGGTATTAGGAATAGTAGTCGTTGTGCTCCTGCTTACCAGTTCACCAGTCTTACTTTCACTTGTTCCTCGTTTTTCTTCACTCACTCTTGTTTTCCCCACCACAGCTTTGCTACTACCACCATCACCACCAATAGTGCTGCTGATGCTGCTTTCTCCTTTCTCTCTGACAAATAAAGGGATGCAAGCATGCATGCATAAGTATCCGTAATGTGAATAGCTTTCTCTCTCTCTCCTTCTCCCGCTCTGCTACTCTTTCCCGTGCTCCTTCCTCTCTTTTTTTTATAAGCACATATATATGGCACATATTCAGTCACAATGGCTTTTATGTGACGATATAACGATCTGATCTGCTTTTGCTGTTCTTGCTACTTGCTTGCATGACTAGTAGACTGGATAATACGCTGTCTTCGTCTTCACCTCTTCCTCCTCAACAACGTCGACAAGGACTAACTTTGAGAAAGAAAAAAGAAAGGAAGATGTGCTGCATGTCATAATATAATGTACTTTAGCTAACTTCTCTTTTACTTGTTACTACTACAAGAACGTGAACTATTTGTGCAAACGTGTTTTTTTCTTTATGAAAAAATTCAAGTGAACCAGAATACTAAAACCTTCATATAATATGGCGATGGTGAATGAATCAAACTAAAACTGCAGAAATCTTCTAGGGAGAGGAGTATGGATACTTATATATTACTGTTATGATTGTTATTATTACATGAGTACACAATTTTTATAAGGTTGCTTATAAAGTTGACTGACTTTAAAAATGTACTGGCTGGTAGCACTGTAAAGAAGAATATAAATCTATACATGCACGCCATGTTTTATCATTCTGTGATGTCGTGGCTTTTTGTGTGTGACTATCAACTATTGGTAGATCTCTTTAACCACTACTACTACTGCCACTATATTTATATTCATTCTGAAAACGTGCACTTTTTACATTTTTTGGGTAACGGAACGTATATTTAAGTAGCAGCATTTTCCGCCTTTCTTTACTTCTCTAGAGACATGCTGGATGGGAAAGCCCAAATAACAGAAAAAGGGTTAAAAAAAGCATAAGGCCACATGGCAAGGAAAACAAAAAATATTCCTTTTACATAAATACATGTTGGTGCTATAATAATATGTATATTATACATACATGCACACTTTTTCCTTCCATCCAATCTTCTTCCTCTTTTTATTTGCTAGATTTTATATTAGTTTCCTCTCCAGAGAGAATTTCCTTCCACTGACATAAATGCTCTTGTGTACGTACGGCGTTCACACAACACTCATCGTTTTATG
>JAHZMT010002425.1:0-19728 GCA_027743785.1 Sinhomidia bicolor
TTGAACCTTGTCATTTTTTTCTTTCGATTTTTACTATAACTTGATGTTCAGTTCAATTTTACGTTCACTTCTCATTCGGCTTTTACGACAGAAGCTTCTCAAATTCTTACACCAAGAGAGATTGTTCCACCTCTCTTGGTCTTTCAATTTTCCTTAAATAAAATTCAACTTGACTTACCCTTTGAGACACGAAACCAACTCTGTCTTAGAAATATTCTTTTATCATTCTTTTCTTCTCTTAAAATCACTTTTAATCATTTCATTATTCTCATTTAAGCTTCATCACTAAAACATCACGACCAGCGATAAAGTGTCATATATAACATCACACAACATTCTCGTCATCTTGATGATACAGACAACCCTCCATCATACAACAAGAAGAAACAAAGTATGGGACACGATGAATAATTTTGAATTGTGGAGGTTGCACTTTATGGGACAAAGTTATTAGCAAGGGAACGTCCGTTTGTCTCAACTGTCAAGAATTTGAAACCATTTCTATGGACATGGTTTCATTTCATTTCTATTCTTCTTCCAGGTTCGATATAAATTTCGTAAAATATGCAACATTTTCGTTTACAATAACACTATGAAAGATAAAATTATCTTATTTTAAAAGGGCATTGGACGACTTTAGCTGACTTTTTACTGTTTACTCTTGATGGTCCCAAAGACAACAAAGTAACAGCATATGGAAGAAATCTTTAATTTACAATATGGATTACGAAGAGGATCATGATCGCTTTTTTACCAAAGAAATATCTACTGTATCCATATTTCAGAAATTTGTTCATTCTCTTTTTATAACTTATATTATGTTCAGACAAAATGTTAAGATGACAATAATGCATTAGAGGTTGGGCAGGGAAATGCTCTGAATGTGTTCAATGGACTTCCAGGTTCAAGCAAAATGATCGACATTACTTCAAACTGGAGGACGAGCTGTACTACATTTTATACATCGTTTGTGGTCTCTGCTGTCTTGCCTTTTGCCACTATTGTTAGTCAATTTATAAATTCTTTACGCGCCAATCTTGGGATATATATGTTATTCCATCGTTATAAATTAATTTAATAATTAATGATTATTTAAAATACAATTAATATCTGTTTTCTAGCTTATTGCAAAGTTATTATAGTATGCACTTATCACAATTATACTAACTCCTAACTGAACAAAAGTATTATTGCAAATTTTTTGGCAATCTATATCATGAACATCAATAGATTTTTCCGGACTGAAGGTTAATGTAGTCATCAGTCATCATAAACTATGTAGTCATAGTTTAAATATAAATAAATTACTAACGTTGAAATCTATGTAATCTGAAATTGTGCTTCCGCGAATTAGCTTTTTGGAGGAAATCATTACAGCAATAAGTGTCCATACCCTTATATCGCCAAATCACTGAAATATAAACATGTACGAATGTGCAATTTTGAACAAAAACAAACCGCTTAAAAGACTAAAATAACCAAAGTGTAAAAAATTGGATGCAGTAGACATAATTCATTTAGTTTCTGGAAGAAACAGATTGAAACTCTCTCTTAGAACTTGTTATAAAGATTTAATTTAAAACATTAATCTAATTAAACTTCATACACTTCAATTAAAAGCTAAAAACGTTGTTGACAGTGAATAAACCAAATCATTATAGTTATAAGGGGCAAACACAGATTTTTTAAAAAAATTCCGAGCGCACAACAAGAAAATGCATATCATTTTCGTCAGTCCAGTTGCATTATGAAAAAATCGTTTTCTACTAATCCGATGAAGTTCAAAGGATGTGGCTTTATTAGAATAAAGCCAACAGTAGGTGGGTGTGTTTTGTGATCGTGTGGAAAGCTGACTATGGCTGTGTATGAATCATTTTGTAGAGGCGACTCTAAAATTTAAAATGATTTTGATGTAGTAAAACTTTAAACAGAATTATTGTTCTGAACACAATTGATAATTGTCTGTAAATCACCAAATGGGATGAACGGTCCATATACAATAATAAAGGAGTACTACTCGTACAACAAAATGTGCCTAATCGTTTGAATTGAACTTTTGGCATACTGTCGTTTATCCCACTTGACAATGACAAGGCAAAGAAGTAACCAAAATGATTTTTCTGTTAGGGGTTCTACAATACGCTGCACATAAAGAATATGTTAGTAGATACATTTATTACGGCAAGCTTTTGGTATGAGAATAATGATTTGAAGGTTAAAAACGTTGCTGAAAGGAGACAACTTCCTGTTTTTACAGTATAATTAGAAAGCAAACTCACCCATCATGTATTATAGTTATTGTTGCTTTCACCAAAGCTCCAGGTCTCTAACTGTTTTGTAACTCTTGTCCAACCGACTTTTCTTTATCAGACCTCTCGTCAATCTGTCACGCAAGGGACTTGTATTTGTCATGGCTGCAGCGGCTTGGAAGCAAGTTGTAAGTATCAGGTCATAGTGTTATCTCATGATGCTCATTTCTAATTTTTCGCCATTTGTATCTCTTTTTTATTTTCTTTATCTTTTATCCCCTTCACCCCCTCTTAGAGATATACTCTTTACACTCTCGTTCCTCAGTGATCATGACATGCCCTTGGTGCTATCTGACCCTATAGTGCGGAGCATTTTTTCTGGTTTAACTGCGCTTGGACTTGGAACGGACAACCCTGAAGCAGATGGATTCATTCTCGCCATTGACCCAAGTTCGGACGAGGCCGAAAGACTGTTGTGGAACGACACCGGCAGATTTTCAGGTGCCACTTTTGAGCAGGACTCCTTGCCATACATTTACGACGTGCTTGTGTCCAACCAAAACACGATTGTATCTCTGGAACTCCACCTCGTTGCGTGGACAATCCCTCAGATTGCTCGTGTTGATTGCGTCAGATTAGTGAACTTCGACTTTCCATTAGGGGAGGAGGCGAGGACTCTGAAAATTTAAACTCTTTTATCTTGAATCACCAGCATTTGCGGCGCCTCGATATTACCATTGACTATGGAGTTTTATTAAATATTCAAGAGTACCTGATCAGACATGGCGCAAGTCTCGAGTCATTCCTTTTCCACGTGGACCGCATGTCTGTTATGCGTACAGCCATAAACTGGAGCTGCTTGCAAAACCTGTATTTAACGTAGGTTGGGTTTACCACCTCTGCGTGGATGGGCAACCGGGATGATGAGTTTCTTGGTTCAGAAGCAGATGTACTGGCAAACCTGAACATGTATTGAAGAATACGATAATATTGAAGATATACGACTTGGCATGACGCACCAACGACCTTCCGCAGACCAACTCAGTGGAAACGTCGGCACTCTGCTCTTAAACTTTTATCGTCTTTCAGCACTTGATCTGAGGTCCTCTGAAAATAATCTCTCCAATACTGGACTCCAGCTTTTGTTTATCTTCTGCACGCAGCTACGGTCGCTCAAAATAAATATTGGAAACAATATTTCCCGTGCAGCCCTGTTTGGAGGAAGCTCCGGAGTTCCGCTCTCTAATTTGAAAGGTTTGTGTTTTCCCACTTATCCACTGATACAGCTCAATTTATGAATTGTTTTACGTTTAATAATGCAATCTTGTTTCCACGGCCTTAGGAATCCTCCACCTTGAAATACTCAAGCGTTCTCCCATAAATCCTTGGCCAGGATCTTGCGGTTTGACCAACTCAGAGAGCTGAAATTACTCGGCACATTCACTGTGAGCTCTAGTGTATTATCTTTCCAATGTGTAATGAAAACTAAATCCGTAATTTCTTATTTTTAACCGTTACTGAATGAAATTATACGTCAAACTTTACACTCAAAATCCTGTGATGGTTGCGCTATCAATCGGGGAGAATCTCTGCCACCGGGACATTAAGCTTATCAGTCGAATCGCCAGTCACCTAAATGTTATGAGAAACGCCCTTTTGAGAAACCCACTATCACTGACTATTGTTGATGTAATGTTATAATTATTCATGCTATCTTATATTGTATACTACATGCTATCATGTTACACTCCCTAATGTTGTTTTTTTGCTACTCAGGCTTTGGAGACAGACTGGGAACGTGTCGATATTCTCGATCACTCAACAAATGGTATTGTCCAGGGGGACAGCCCTTTGTTAACTATGTTTTATTGTTCATAAGTACATAACAATAAGGGAGATATGTTCTACTACCTTTTTTGTTATTTGTAGAACAAAAAAGTTCAAGGGTTTTGTGCACTAAACACAAATAAGGGTAGACCGTTTGCTCCAGATCAATCTTCAAATAACTGGATGAAACTTGTTATATTTTGTAATTTTCTAAAAAATACCCTTTTTCCTTTTATAAAAAAGACATTTTTTCAACAAATATGTTGTTGTTGAGGTCAACATGGTGTTTTCTCTTTTCCCTCAAGGTACACTGTGTAGGTACATGAAAAAAGAAATATGTTGTTTGGTATGAACACGGAGGCATATATAAGGGCCCCGTACTCTCGTAGGAATTATCCATTCGGTGTGCCGTCAGTAGATGTGTAACACCTATGCTTTCTTACGTCTTCTTGGATAACGTTCCATAATTCATTTGGTAACGTTTCTTTCTTTGGCTTTTTTTGGGGACAATATAAAAACTTTCGGGGTTTTATCCTTCTTCTTACCGAAGGTGGTTCGGTATTAGATTTGTAAGTTGTTTTCTTTTAAAATTTAATATTAGTTTAACTTATTAGTTTAAATATTAGTTATAACTTAATTAAGACTTGGGTTAGTTTAATCTGGTTTTTGTTCATCTATTTAGTTTGAGAAATTTAGAATAAATTCTATAAATTTTTCTATTTTTTACATGTGTTTTAGTGTACTTTTCATTACCCAACCCTGAGCATACCTTTACATCCCACATTAACACCCATCAGTTGCGGATGCAGTGAATCACACACTGTCCACTCTGTTAACTACAATTTGGACGTAGTTATGTACCATCAAATCTATTTGCAGTAATCACGAATCTCTCTTGTCATCAATATAAATTACGTTTCAAATGCACGAATGTATAAAATGTTCAAGTCTCAACCTTATATTTGTACCATTGTAAGTCATATCAACCTGCAGTTACCAGCAATATCGTTTATGAATTACGTTTTAATTGCTCGTATGTATAAAAATGTTCAAGCGTCAACCGTCTTTTTGTACATTTGTAAACCACGAATTTTGAAAAATAATGAGATAACATTTCCAGTAACCAATGTTTTGTTCAATGTTTGGTTTTGTCCTGTTTTGCATCCTCTAGTTAAGATGTATACTTTTCTCAAGTAAATACGAATTGTCCGTTCAAAGTTTAAGCTAATCACTCAGTCACTGGCAAAACTCTGATTTTTTATTATTGCAATGCATATCGCAGTGACTTTTCAGTCCAAAACGATACAAATCCACCGGCAATTAAAGTAACAACAATAACACATGGACAAGTATCAGAATTAATTTAAAAATATTTTTATTCTCATCGTTTATCACACTTTATTGAGTATTTAAAATGTAAAAGTTATAATTATTTATAATTAGGTATAAAGACACACTAATCGTAAGAATCATTAGTTACCGTGGGTTTGCATATTAACAATTTGGAGAGCCTGTTGGGAGGCGTATCAGTTGGGAGCCGAATTAGACGTACAAAACACAAATATAAATGTTCGTTAGATCCATCTGGTCTGAAAGTTAAAATTGTCCGTCTCACGGTTGTCTCCGACCTTGCAAAGAGTGTATCAGAATATTGTTTGAGTTTGTCTTTTGAGATGGTAACCCAATCAGCAATTACCACGTATGTACTCACCGTGATTGTCTCCCTAGACAGAGTTACTTGACAGTGTTTTGGTAAGCGTCAGTGGGTACAGAGGAAAAACGTTCAGCGTCACGTCTCCTGTAATTGACAGTTCCAGCTTCTCAAGACCTGAAAACAGAGAACACGATTTTCGAACACATTTATGAAAGTTACAACTAGGTATACACAAGTGATACAACGTTAGGAGAAACTTGGCTTGTGGTATTACTCACTCTTCAACTCACATCGCCATGATTATCTCTGTTCCGTTGCACAGCATAGTCTAAACGTTCATGTTGTTTGTCAATGTTCCAACATTCTCTCACTGTCAATCCGGTTAGCGCAGCCATGAACCCCAGCGCATCTAACTCGTGGTTACACTTATGAATGGTGATTATCAGCATTTCTAGCCGAATAAACACCCTGGCAATTGCAGAGATAGCCGCGTGGTCTCCGGCAAATGGCATCATACTAAGTCGCTTAATAAATGGCATATTCCCTGCAAAGCCGGTCAGTCTCTGGTGGAATGTTTCCGCTTGAAAATGACAGCTCAATGTCGGCAACTGTGTTGTATTTAAAGGTGTAGAGTTTCCGAATCTGCCTCTCGTCAAATATATGCAACATTGTGATTTTTTTCAGTCGAGGAAGTTGAGCAGACATGTCGTCAACCCCCTGAATTTCCCACGCTCCATGCCATTAAGATATATACTGCAACAGCGGCATATGGTCTGCCAACGTAACCTGCAAGCCTCGATAAGCTAGCCGGCGAGCTCGAATCCTCTCCAAGAAAATTGGGACTGCCGCAAAGTTGAGGGTAAGCGCCTGGAGTGACTGACCGTTTGTGTTGATTAGGAACGAGGCATAAAATGGATCAATGTATTCGTCAAAATCCCTTCGAGGTGCTCCGATGGTTAGTCTGGAGAGAGACGGGAACGCAGTGTTTTCGCAACTTTCCTCCACTGAAGCCTCCACCAAAGTCTTTCCTGGCCTCCAGGGTCGCTCACATCCACCAATGGAATGGAGAGAAATTTCAGCGTTGCGGGAAGTGGCAGCTACTGCATGTCTTTACCAGGCACATTTGTACAGCACGGGATAAATGAATGAATTGTTCTAGCGCAAGATGAATTGTTCCAAATTTGGTGAACTTTGAAGGAGCGTTTGAACCAGTCGCATGGACTTTTGATGTGTAGTGATTGTAAAACACTAAATGTTGCTGCGCATATGCGGAGCAAGTCCGTCACTCCTCCGCATTGAAAGTTGAATTCTCATTTTCTTTAGGTTTACCAGGTCCAAGTTTTTCCAATAAAATTGCATGTTCGAGTTGCGAGGCAACACGATTTGGAGTTCCTGTAACCAACTGGCAATAACGGGGAAAATTGATCTGGATAATGGGAACTCAAAACTCGAATCGAATAATTGAATGGGGAGAATCAACTTGATTGGCTGCACAGGAAGTCGGACGTTTGTGACATTTATGATTTCAGCGTAGCGTTTCAACGTTTCCACCAAGTCTTGTGCGGCGTGCTGAGACGGAAGCAGGAGCTCTTTGCTAGGATCGAGTACTAGCACAGGCACCTTAGCCGATGAAAACAAACTAGAGATTTCGTCGTACCAGCTCGTAGAGACGAGCCGAAGGGACTGTAGCACTCTTTAATCTATGGAATTTACCGCTTCCGCAAAAATCTGTCTGCGAAACTAAACACAAGCAAAGTCTTTTAATGTCAGGATTCCTTACTTGAGGGATAATAATTTATCTCGGCTATTTAAATACAGAACAAGTATCAACTGAAAATGCAGAGTTGAAAATTTTGTTATTGTACCGATACAAACAACAATGAATTGAGCCGAACTCTCAGCAAATTCTAGTGAGCTAACTAAATTTAACATTAGCTGACCTAACCTTAAATAACCGAACCTAACACGACCAACCAAATTAGTTTTATATACGATTATTCTTTGATAAGGGTACCCCTTATATAGGGGGACCCTTATCAAATATCCCTTATATAAGGGATATTTGTGCCCTAAAGTCAATGCCAGTCTGTCAGAAGAACAGCATATAAGAGATTTTATAAAATTTGGCATAATGTATCAGCGGATGTGCATATTGCGTTAAATTAATAATTCTTCAGCACCTACAGAACGACAGTTAGCAATGGAATAATAATACCTCAATTGGAAGACTATTACATTTCCTTTCGAATATTTTGTGTTTTTAAAACTAATAGTAATGCATTTACCATTACTAGTCAATCCTGTTTCAAAAAGTGCTCTCTTCTGATCAAATAAAATAACAAAAGTCAAAAACTATTCGAACTAATTGAAATCGCGTTAATTAATTTAAATTTTAACAAACAAGGAGAAAACTCCAACAACTAATATGGTTGTCTGATTTTGCGAAAAAAATCATCATATTAAAAATGAATATTACGCTGCAGATGGGGAAAAACTTTAATCTCGCGCTTTTGAGCGTCTAAAATTTGAAAATAACAATTGATGGCACAAACACTTGACATATACACGGGTTCAAAACTCTGGTGTATTTTGTGATACTGGACATGTTTTAGCAACCATAATATTTATCAATGCTCGTTGAAGGACTCTTGAATACCCATGAACCAGTAACGAGTTGGTTTATTTTCAAACAGTAGGACGAGACCAGCTTGATAGGCCTGACCGGAAAATTAAAACTCGTCTTTCGATACTTTGTAAAATTCATAAAACAGCAAATTATGCTCGTAAATGAGCAAGGCTAACGATAAAAATAACAAACTTTTGTATACACTACTACTTTCGACAGCAGCAACAGTTCATATTTCATCATATACTCTCCAAAAAGTCCACGTCTCCAAGGTGGTAACATCCGAATGTCCTACTCCACGAATTAGTCAAATATATGAATATTTACGAGAGGCGTTAATTGTAAGTGTAAATGATGATGATGAGAATCATCATCATATCATCATGAACGTATAAAAGCTATATAAACCAGTAAGCCACTCATAAGAGTGGTGTCAGTGTGAAACCAGAGTCAACACGCTGCCGGACTAAGAGTCAGTCCTGAGTGTCCACACTGCTGTCGCGAGCACGCGCAGTCGCGAACAAGCAAGCTCCGTCGAGTTATTACTGTTGTTTCACTTGTCCTCAAGTATTTTGTTCCGTAAATAAATCAAACACTTACACAAGATTAATTACGCATACCCAAGTTCACGTAGTATCACATTCCCCCATCTCACTACCTCGAACACAGCCAAGCGAGCCCCCAAAGCCAAACATAACTACCATATGACTCGGCTATGGAACGACTATCGCTCAAGTATCACCCTTACATGTAGAGCATTGTTTTCTAAAAAGTGTTTAACATTTTCAACTAACTGTAGTTCACAAAATGATAAAACCATTTTTTAATGACAGCATCTAATTCAGAATCTGGTACTAATCCAATCCCAGATTTTAAGTGTTCCGTCAATGCTTTAATGTGAAACCGACACACCTACGGCAATAAACTTTTAATAGTAAGCAATCTGCATGGGTTTAAAGAAACTTTGACCTTACATGAACAGGAAAAAAGGACCTATCCGTCAAAGATCCGGAAGCCATTATGTCCCACAACTTTGTAGTCAAGTCAAGTATTCTGAAACAAAACATCCAACAAATGCATTAACAGCTGCAGCTACACAGGCTTTAGAAAAGTCAACTTCGACGGGCTCCACGCCGAAAAAAAAGTGCCTCTACGTTAAATTCCACGATAGCTGTAAATTTAAACTTGGTTACATAGTTTTAAACATGTATTTTTGGATTGATTATGAAACCTTCTGAAAATCTAGATATCTTCTGACCAATAAACTATCTTCTTACACACGGTTTAAAAAGTGCTGTAGGGTATATGTTTTCCCATCAGTGGACAGTATTTCACCAATAGGAAAAGGCTGTTGTTCTGATCTTGGCGATGACACAAGAAGGGTGTAAATCTGAACCATTCGTCCATCGTATGGACTAGGAGGTGGGCGAACAAGTTGACCCATAGCATTTTTCTGTGAAGGCATTTTTCAAATGGTGTTAATTTTGTAAGTTAAATACTTCTTGGTATGTTTTGAACATTTTCAGGCCGACGTTTTTGTAAAAAAGTGGTAATTAATTGAAATTGAATGCCCGCCCACTACAAAAGTTCAAGTGGGTGCTAAGGAAATTGTTTGAAGAACTTAACTGCTAAAGTAAAGTATCCCTGCAGAATATTTTCGATTTAATTGTTTTACGTACCCGAAAGCCAATATGCAAAAGCCTTACATTTACAACGTTACGTTTCAACAAATACGTTTACAACAAAAAGAACTGAATTTATGGTAAAATTTATATGTATGGGAATCTTGCAAATGGAGTTTGTATTCCGATTTCATAAAAGAATATTTGCTTAATGAGTTAAAGTTGTAATTGATGAAACCCTGAAACGTGACATTTCTAGCTTAAATATGTTGTATCTCATTGGTAAAAGTTCAAAATATTATTGCTATTTCGATTTCTTTAATTTGTTGTATTCAGGTGATTTTAAATAAAATTTAGTAAAATCTGGATTGGAAGTTTATTGCAATTTCGATAGTTCAATAGTCGTTAGCATATCAGCCTTTAAATTTAAGCCAAGAGTCCAGGTCAAAAACATTTTTGAACTTAGATTAATATGGTAGAGTAAGCTCAACCCGACATTTTGATTGTTGAATTACGTCCACCATTATCCATATCTATCGTTTAAAAATGCATTTACTCATAACAAAACCTTGTTGTCACTTTTGGGTTGTTGCCGCATCAGGTTTGTACGTTTTTAGATTTGTAAAACTGTAATCTTTTGACAAGTTTACAAAAGTTTATGCAACTTTTATTATAATTACGCATTTCTTGATGTACCTTTTACCGAGGTCAGTAGTTTAGTTGAAAAGTTCTCTCTAAAAATATAGCTATAAAGTAAACCAGGTCAAGGGCGATTTAAAGAAGCGATAGTGTTCGAATTTTAACTTTTGTGATCAATTTAGGGTTTCAAACTTTATTTAATAAACTTGTTACTTTAGGTACTGTATTTGTATTAAATACTTTTCAACCCCGATTTTCTGTGAAACTATTTTCAAACTCTGAAGTCAGATCTTGTGTTTTAGTAAAAAATTCCCTAAAACTTGTTTTATGAGTATGTACATGTTGGCTCAAACTTCGAAATCGTAACTAACTTTGTGGTTTTCGCTGACGTGGATTGACGTCTCATTAGGGTAAGTAATCGTTCGGTGAAAACAGAATTTGAAAATTCTTCAGTACTTTCTGTTTCGTACACAAGACCGACAAAGACAGACGCTAAGATACTGTATATATTACCAAAACTATACCACACTGGGATATGTAACTGCTGTTGTACCAATTCAATTCTGAAATCAATTCAATTCTGAAATCTATTCAGTACATATTTTCCTTCCAAAAAACTGTTAAAGCCTTGCCAATTTTCAAAGTTTTCAGCTATTTTTGTAACATTACCTGTATGGTTTGCGGTCCAAATCGTCGGGTAACTTCTAGAAAAACCGAAACTTGTTGATGAGAAAGCATTATAACCTTAAATAGGTGAACGCTAACATCTTGAATGTAACCCAGAAGCTTCGGATGAGTAAGATGAAGTTTTTTCAGCAATGTTTTAGTTAAAAGTATATCCTTTACTACATGATTATCCAAAACATCGTTGTTCTTAGCCTGTAATTGTTGTTGATCAATTTTTAAAAAAATGATTTTGAATTTTTTAATGAGTACTTCTTATATCACCAAATAGTGTACAGCCGAACTGGACTTGCGCTGAAACTATATCGGACTGAACAGTCCTTAGTGGGTTTAGTGCAATCCGCGTACGCTCCTTCGGGTTTAAACTTTTTGCTATATAATCCCAGAATGCATGCATCTGTTGCGTTTACGTATAAAATAGAAAATTTGTTACTTTTGTACATTTGCCACGAAAAATTTGCTTTAAACTGTAAAACATTAAATTAAACTTTACTATCAAAAGTATCTAAACAACAAGGTTCTACTTAATTAAAGGAATAATAAAATTAATTAACGAAATAAAAATTAATAACAAGTTGGCACGCAAATAAGTACTCTCTCATTGATTTTTTATCGATAGAAGTTTTAAATAACTTATAAAACTAGACGTAACGAACTGTTTCTAACCCGCCACCTAATGTATACAATTCTGTAAAGCAACAAATGCGCCTCTCCCTCCCCGTAGCTACGTTTCGTATTTTGTGAACGACCCCTTACGAACATCGCAAAATCAACGACCATGCCCACTCAACTGCAAAAGTTTCAAAAATCTTCGTAACTGAACGACTCCTAACGTGCTTGCAATGCCGTTTTGTTGGGGATTAGAGCCATAATATAATGACACGATCGAACCGAGAAGAGGCTGGTTAGAAATGTTCTTTGGATGCTCATAATTCTGAAACTCAGAACTCGATTTTTTAACAAAATATGGGTTAGTGAAGTTTAAAAAACCTTATGAGTGTTTGTTTAAATGCCGTAAATGCACAAATAATCTCCCCATGTCTATAATTCCCTGTATCCAAATAATCCCTCCCTCCCTCCTACGAAAATTAATATGGCCCCCGGGGGTACTTGCTCCGAAATTCAGTTTACTTTTTCTGAGTAATATCGCACTTCTATGAAGTTCATTGTCCATGAAGATTTTCCATCCATGAACCTTTTGTACGCATGACATTGTATTACCTCTTTTTATATATTCTACAACTCTATATGTAAAAGCTTCGTCCGATGAGTAGTGACTTATCTCTGCTCAGCTCCTGTTGCCTAACTACAACTCGCCCAGCTGATTCAAAAGAATGCATACCAGAAAAATAGTCTTGGTTTTGTTGTTTTTGTTTCATTTTTCATTGGCGTCTTTTCCTGTTGTGGTCAGTAGAGGAGGATTTGTCACACCTGTGAAAGGGGTAATTTTATTTAATGATGTGGAACTGGTGCATCACATTTTGACGGGTACAATGTCTCTTAAAGAATACTGGGGAGTGAATATATTATGTTGCTTGATTAAATACATAATACCTTTTTTATCTTAATATTTGTCAATAGACTTACCGGATCTCCCAATTTCTGTCACAAATTCCTGCCCCGATGGAGTTACGGAGAAAGCGGTCTAGCTACGCATATACATAAAATATTAGAGGACACATCAAATGTTCTTTCTGTATTAAACAAAGCGAGAACTACTTATGGTTTAACAGTTGCCAACCTACCCCACATTATATTATCAAAGGATTCTTTTCGGGAAATAAAGGAACCTGCAGGCAAAAACGATACTCCGGTTGTTGAATTAATTAAAGCCACCGGAAGAAATTGGTACGACCGTGTTCGAGGACGTCTCTTGGATAGAAAACCGTTTCATAACGGAACTGATGACCATGTAATGAAGAAACGATTTGTGCAGTATATGAAGCCATTGTTGGTTAGAACAGCTGCTGCACTGGGGGCTGACGAACTTTGTGGATTTATCAAAAAGAGTTAGTGAGTTTGAGTACTCTACTCGTAAGCTAATAGCTGACATAATTAAGGAAACCAGTGAGTTAAAGGAAATAACAGAAGAACTTCAACAGGATGTTGCTCAGCACAAGATTGACCTTGCAACTACAGAAGACGGCCACATCATGTCCCAGAAAATGTCACTATCTGCCGGAATGGGTACATCAGGTATAAAATAATTTCTCAATAGTTGGGCTTTTACTACGAATAAAAAACATTGTAAATGCAGAAAGGATAATTTATGAAATTTTTTAGTCCGCTTTTACTGCCACCGCGGTTCCTGGGAGAAAAATTGGCAGAAGTTGCTCTTGTCTTGTCTAAGGATTTGAAGCTGGCGATTGGGCTGGATAGAATACAAAGATACTACACATCAAAGTTTGGAAGTTGTTTATATAACTCCAACGGTTAGCTCATAAATAAAATTACCAACCCAAAAAATTTAAGAAATGTGCATTTGAAGTAATTTTATAGCCTGTGTGTATGTATGCTTCTTCCAGGTGGATTTATCACAATCACAGTTCCCCTTTGCTATAAAGCTGTGGATTACAAGCTTTATGAGTACAGAAATATGCTTTTTGCATGGAAGCAAAAAACCTGTACTTTACAGTCATCGTCACGGTACATTGTAAAAGACATTAAAGGTAATGAAGTTTTCCCGGTTGAAGACGTCGATGAGGAAGCTTGCGCTCTTCAGCTCACCAAACGGTGCAAAGTTCCTCCCGCCAGTGACTCTGCAGAAAGCTATTGTTTGAATGTTTGCTTTCTTCTAGCACCGTGTCAATGGTATTTTGTCAGTACTTACAGAGTATCGTATTTAGTTACATTAAAGTCTTCCTTCTAATTTTATTTAAAAACTCTTATATGAACGGGACGCGTGCAGAATGACTTGCTTTGACAAGGACGAAACAATTATTTCCAAATTGCAGTCTAATGTGTATGTAGCTGTGCATGTGCCGGAAAACACGGTTACGGTTGATTGTCCGAATCATGAACTTCTGAATATTACAGAAAGAGCTGAATATGGGGCACTACGAATTATTTTAAACTGCGGAGGTTGCACTATTGGGTATAAAGGAATGACGAAAGGCAGATCGGTTGGAAAAACCATGTCAAGGCCATGAAACCATTTCTGTAGATATCCTTTTACCCGGTAAGTTACAGTTTTACATTTTCATTTTACCGACTGTAATTGCAAGGCATTTTAATTTTTTGCCACGGTTACATGTTATACTTAAATGCCATGGTTAGCTAAGTAGTCTTTGACGATTCATTATTTTTTTAATCGTTTAAGTTCCAGCACATGGAGGAGATATTTAACCCTCATGCCATAGATCTTCAAGAAGTCCGAGATTCGGTCTTCACAACAGAGATTTAAGTATTTGCATTATTCTGGAACTTCGTTCATTCATTTATTATTACTTACATGCTATTCAGACAAAATGTATTGAACAATGCAGTTGGGGTTGAGAATGTATTTCCAGCTTTGAATGGTGTTCCGATCGTGCATGCCAGCGAGTATCACTATTGCAAACTTGAAGATGAAGTTTATCATATTTTGTACATAATTTGCGGTCTTTGCTCATGGTTAGGTCATTGGTTAGCTCATTTTTACCGCCGGTGCTGTACAAAATTTACCATTTCTGTTACCGTCAGTTTTTGGACGCCGTTGACATGGCCACAAACAAGCGAATTGCGGATGAAATATTGTAATCTTGAACTTTTATGAATAACTGCTGCTTATTGCAATGTTTGCTACTGCATGAGTGCTTTATTATTTAAGTAAACTAATACTACAAATGTTTATTGTTGTGTTTATTTAATGTATAGTGTTTAAGTTTCAAGTTGTAAGGTTCAAACCTTCTTGCACATTTCAAATATTTTATAAACTGTATTAAACTTACTAATCAACTAGTGAATTACGAAAAAAGTAACTCAAGCACGATTAGAACGACTAAAAATAATATAAATTAAGTTAATAAATTAAGTTTCAGCAAACGTATGTAAAAATATTCGTTAGAAATCATTTAGTCTTGCACCACTGACATCACAGATGCATTGACAACAAAAAATTTGTGAAGCATACATTTTACAAAAGTACAAGACACTAACGATCATAGATGTTACCGTTATCGGAACCTGAACCAAAAAATGGCCAAAATGTGGATTGACTTCGCAATCGATCAAAAGTTTTATTACTTTATCTTTCGAGTTATATAAAGGAGCAGGTTTATTGAACTCCATGCCTGAACTTGTCCGGAAAATCCGTGACAAAATGCCACGAATGAAAAGCAGCAAAATTGCTTAATGTAAATGTTTGTGGCCACACTTTTTCGTAGTATTTGTTCTTCCCATTACTATAATTTATAATATAATATATTTATAATCTATAATTTAAAAATATCGTATAAGCTTTTGGTTTTACTTGCATTCTGATGCCGTAATGTGGGACAAAAATCGTGGCGTAGTATTTAGTAAAGTAAAGACTCTAAAATTAAATTTATTTTTCTTACGGTGACATCTGCAGACTCGGAACTATTTAACCATTGGGAGAAATGGAAAAAAGTGCCACGGACTTTAGCAAGTAAATTAGAACGTAGCAAACTTGTAAAAACTCCTTATCATAACTGTAATTGTAATAGCTTAAAACGTTTTTAGATAAAACATGTTCAGGGCGGAGTTGGGCAAGCTAGTGCATTTCCCGAATCTGAGACAATACTGTTAAGCCGTTTGTGACAATTACCTTTTTAAGAATGTGTTGAAAGATTTGTCGAAGGCCTGCCATAAATGCATATAGTCGTACGCATAGGCAACGCGGACAGGAGCACTTATAAACAATTGTACTTCCGGCTTAAAAATCGCTCCATCAAGTCCATTTAATTCTTGTGCTAAAATATATAGCTTAAAAGAAAGCGTGAAAGCATATATTTTTTGTCGGAAATATATTTTTACGGTTATATATTTTGATTCCATTACCACAGAAAAACAGACACACTATATTGGTTAGTCCTGGGGTTTTCCGAAAAATTCGGTTTCCAAAAGTACGTGAAAGTGAACATAATGGGTTCCCAAAAACAAAAAATTTATATATGTAAGAAATTTCAAGCTAGTCCGAAGAACATGGTGTGGTCGATCATTAATCGTGTTTGGGTTTCTATTTTAATACATAGACTTTAGGAAAACATTCTTTTCATTTACTATTAGAAATAAGATCGCATTCGTAAATATGTAGCTTTTCTTGCCTTTAAATAGTCGTTGACTGCAAGTAGTAGACTTTTGCCCAAAATAACTTTCATTTTAATTTATTAAAATGTTAGATGTAAATGCAAAAATACTACAGGTCACTCGTGATCACTGGTCCAGTACCAAATCACAATTAAAAATACATTGAAGAAATCAAAGTTGGTAAAGAATATTATAAACATGTGTAGCAGCACGCACCAAAACTGACGCAAAATAAGTCCTGGTATACTGAACATAAATGTACATGTACATGAACAAGTGAAAAGTACATGTTGAATTTTGTCAAGCAAGGCTACAAAGACAACCTTTCAGATCCAAATGAAGATGGGGAATAAAAATAGTTATGAAATGTTAAAGTGTAATACCTACCTAACTGCCAGTAAGCAATACATATATTCCCTCTGTTGTTAGTATTTATTTGTCCAGGCAGCGAAGTGGCTTATATCTTTGTGCTCATTGCCCACTCCACATCATTAATATATTAGAAATGAATGAGGAAAAGGCTCAACCGATGAATAATATCACCGGATCAAACATGCGATAGGTTCATGTGCTTTCTAGTATGTACGAGTTTTACTGAACGGAGATATGTAAAACAAACTATGCTGAATAACTCAAGTGGGTAGGAAACAGTAATTACTGAGGTTAGATTCAGAATACATTTTGTTTTTATTGTAAATCATTAAAATAGTAGCGTACATTATGCGTTTGTTGAAATAACGAAAAATTGAGCTACTTTATGCGGACGTGTGTGTCTGCCTGTCGGTCTAGCAGCACGATAATTAAATTACTAACACCATGTCACGTTCTCTTAGTTACCTTACGGCTCACTCGGTTTACCTTTTCCAAACAATTGCTTGTCTAAAAACCGTTAATATTTAACCGAAACTTTTATTATACCATATTTACTTTTACACTGAATGCGCTAATATTTTTTGAAAGGTGCATCTGCTTAACTTTCTACGTTATATGGAAAGCTTAACTGGAATTTATTTATTTATCTATAGCTTATCCTGAATTTCTCGAAAGCTTTCTGAAAGCGTATCGTGAGTGATTTGTACATTTATCTCTTGTGAACGAAAACACATCTTGACAGATTCGAAAGCTTATTCATTAACGTCTTTCATTATTTGGAACAGTCCGACTGCATTTTTTGTTGTGTTCTTTAGCAAATAATAATTCATGAAATAATAATAATAAAAATTACACAATAACTCATATATTTACTGTATGGAAAACTGAAAAATATTAACAAGAATTTTATTTGAACATTTCTGACTTTTGATACTACATATTTCATTCTTACGCAAGGTCTACAGCGTACTAAAAGCTACCACCTAACTACAGCGTCTACGTACAGTCAGATCAAAAGTAGAACCACCAATTCTCCCACTCTTTTTAATGTAGCGGAACTCGTCGTTACTAGACGTCTTATCGACTACGGTAAAGGTAGTCAACTGATTGCCGTACTCCTTAGATAAATGGAATACCAATGACTCGCATTCCACAATATCAACGTGTTCCCAGTACTAAAGTCGGAAAAAAATGTTTTAGATTACTTATCTAGTCCTCTTCATCGTGATAAGCAACGCTCATTGAACCATCTGTCGAGTTTCTCAATAAATAACGCTTTATGGAAATTATTTTGTCAACTAAAATATTACACGTATTACCACTGTCCGTTGCCTTTATTATTTCATCGACACCTCCAAACACGGAGTTTGGTGAATTGTATCTTTTATATAGCCAAACACCTGTAATTCAAAATATGTTGGAATTCTTTCTTTGTTAATAAATTAGTTATATTGTTTTACTCAAAGTATACCAGCCATTCTTTTAAGACAAACTCGGAGCTTCTTGACGCAAACGGTGAAGCCTTTAAATATTTCATCGGCTCCATTAAAAAACGTACATTTAATTTAAATTGCAGTTTCTAGATTATTTTTGTTTCACAAGACTACATTAATATACATAGCATACGTCGTAGCATGTGCTGAATAGTACATAACGTGCTAACTTAATTTGTCAAGGATATAATCCCCAAGCGCTCTGAAACAGTCATTAACTTTATTGAATTTTTGTCGAATGGATTCACATTCACAGTTAAATATTTCAACTTACTGAATCTGAGGCTCGCGGCAGTCCACAACTAAGAAAACGATTTAACAAATATTATAGTTTGAACTGCCAGAAATGGAAGTCGACAAGCTAATCAGTTTTTTATCTTACCATTGAAGTGGTAGTCATACTTGTTACAGGCTTCCACTAACAAACATAAAGCCAAAAAAACTACTGCATGTATTTTTAGTCAAAAGGTAAACGATCTGAAAAATCCCTGCAAATTTAATTAGAAATAATTTTTTGAATTTTTGTATTTGGACTTTTTATGCAATCATACTAACAGTGCTTTGACAAGTAAATTCACAAATATGGATTTCCGTTCGTAAAATAAATTGATCAACAACCATGTCTAATTTTAACATTCTTCATTCACAAATATCATGTTTTTCCTGGTAACAAAGTCATGTTCAAAACAAGTGATCACGCCACATTTTACTGGCCCATTTCACTAAAGGTCAAAATGTTGTAGCACAACTTTATTCATGGGTAAACTTCAGTGTCTACATTGATCAAAGTTCAACTTCAGTGTGAACAAAGTCTAAGTTTATCGTTGAGAATGAATGAAAAGTTCAAGCAGCAACTAGTAAAAGATCTCCGTCTGACCAAAGTCTTTTTCAAATAATTTACAGGACACTTCTTCTTCTACTTCTTTTTCGTTATACAATCAGAATGAATTCATCCATTATCACAATAACTTCTTTCGTGATGACCACATTCTTTGCAGCTTCTCTTGGTAAGCTAAGAAAATCATTCATATTGTAAATTTGTATGTCGTATGAGCAGTTTGCTTTAGTAATATAATTAGTTAAGACAATCATTTTCGACGAATATAACTACAACGTAAACAATTTCGCCCAAGATTTATTACTATTTGAGCAAGACTGCAACAACATAAACAACTGGTTTATACAAAATGATATGGAATTAAACGCAAGTAAAACTGAACTAATAATATATACACCTAATAATAAATACAAGAACATTAATACAGTTTCGATTAATATTGGTGGTCATGTAATAAAATGCAATGAAGCTATA